>DF361731.1:12097-27018 GCA_000787875.1 Solanum virginianum
TGATATGATCTACCTCATTATGTTTTGTAATTGTAACTTTTAAGGCATAATGCCTCTATTCATTTACCTACATTACTATTCACATTAATCATATCCAAGACAAGGATGAATTCTCACCTATAAATAGTGATGTTTCTAATGTATATTTACAAAAAATTCAAATATTAAACATTTTAATTTTACACAAAATTTAAATTTTAAAATTTTTAATTTTTCACTCCACCTTGGGCCTTATCACCCCCACACCCCGAACCCCTAACCCCATGCCTTTAACCTCCCACCTCCCAAAAAAGAATTTAAATATTTATTTTTAAAAAATATTTCAAATTATAAAATATTTTTTTAATGTCAACAACTAGAAAAACAATTCTTGAATATTAGTATTAGAAAGAAAAAAATTGTATTTTAATTTGAAAAAATAATGATTTATATATAAAAGGGATATTATTAGGGGTAAAAAGGACAAATCAACCTTTTTTTACTGTTGAAAGCGTCAGAAAAAGAGCATTAACGCGCTCTATTTTTGTGTACAACACACGTTTTGTCAGCTTAGATGGTTGTGTCTAATTGATAAAAAAATGGCCAAGTTGGAGTGTCTGTTTGTGCATTTTAAAAGTTGGAGTTCCAACTTAAAATTTCGTTCCAAGTTAACGAATCAATTTATGTATTGTGCCTTAAAAAAATTATCCATAAAATAGGACAAAGTAAATATAAAAATTTAATGAACTCAAAATTAAGACAAAAGATTGACATACACGAGATTCGTCCCGACACAAATCTCCAATAATAAATAAAATATAGGCCACATGAGGGGTGCAAGATTTGGTTGAATTTAAAATTTGAAAAATGTGCTACCTTGATGTGATATCACACCAAGAATCATCTACCACAAATCACATGTTAGGGACAAGTATTGAATTGTGTTATAACGCATTGACTTGCATAAAATATCATGTAAAATTATAATGATTGACATATATCATGTTAAGATTGAAGAAATATCAAAATTATATTTTTTATATCTACAAAAGGAAGTGAATACATAAACAATGCAACACCAACATTAGTTAGATTCTAAATTCAGACGCAATGACGATTGTACCCTCTTCAAATTGTATTAATTCACCCGTTATTATTTCATTAAGACCATGAATGTAAGTAATGCCATCGCCTACGATTAGAAGAACTCATTTGAAAATATATTCTTTTGAGCGGTGAAAAAGAATATCAAGATAGATGAAGAATGTAGCTATTCACGACATCCAACCTTTGGAATTTGATAGAAGGTCTCCCACTTGTACAATAAAAAAGAAAACTGCTCCCTGATACAATATTTATAATAATAAGTAGTTGTGATGATAATTAATTTAATCATAAAAGGAAATGGACTCAGAAAAGCAAAGTAGCAATGGATGCACGTAAGGATAAATTCACAACACATAATTAAGAATTCAAGGATGGCAAGTACAGTTAGTATTCTGATAATCGATCTCTCAGCTTTCTTGTTAGATGAGGGGGAGAAGAGGAAGATGAAGGTCAGAGAAACAATCAAAGAAGCCTGCTTCAAGTATGGTTTATTTCAAGTAGTAAACCATGGTGTACCCATAAAAGTAATAAACCAAGCTATGGAGCAGTGCAAAGAATTCTTTGACCTCCCATACCAGGAGAAATTCAAACTTTACACTGATCAATCAGATTTTCCTTATGGTTACCACAAGCACAAAGCTGATAAGAATGAATATTTATTTATGTTGCCCCCTGGAACCGCTGCCAATGTTTTTCCTACCAATCCACCAAATATTCAGTGAGTAAACTCGTGATTTCCTTATAGATATATAAATTGTTGGTGCAAAATATATTTTAATATTAAAAATATTAATTTGTACATGAGTTAGTGGTAAAATATGACAATAAGTTTCAATGTAACCTATAACCTCTAACTTTTTACTGCCCATTATTTTACCGTATTATTCCTTATAACTCATGTAACCACTAAGATATGATCTACCTCATTATGTTTTGTAATTGTAACTTTTAAGGCATAATGCCTCTATTCATTTACCTACATTACTATTCACATTAATCATATCCAAGACAAGGATGAATTCTCACCTATAAATAGTGATGTTTCTTCCTTTGTGAAGGGTGAAAGATGGAGAGAAAAATGTGAAGTATGGATAAATATTATAGTGTATAATGAAGTTAATATGGTGAAAGAGAGTGTTGAAACAAAGAAAAAACTCTAAAATCTTCAACTATATTCACTATACAAAAGAGAGTAATTTATATGTTGAAGGAAGGTATTTTTGTATAGAGCTTTAGACTTTTCAACTAATCTGGAGTTGTTTGAGTCATACAACGTTGTTGGGTTATTGTATCCTGGAGGGGACAAATTAGGAGTATAACTGTTGGATCGGTGTTGATTATGTTGCAGTAGGGCTTGAATCTCCTTAAAGAGAGTGAGATATCTGCATTTTAGCCTGAATTAAATTTTATTCAATATTTTGTCATTTTATTTTCAACTATAATTTATTATATTTGTGATATATTAGACCAACACAAATATATGGTGGTTAACGCTCGCTATACACAGGCAATCTTTGGAAATTTTGTTTAGCAAATTTTTGGAGACATGCCAGCCGTTGGAGGGCATTCTAAACGATTCCCTTGGTCTTCCACCTAACTTGCTCAAAGATTACAACGATGACAGATGCATGGATATCTTATTGAACTATTGTTACTTAGTGAAGATAATGGTGCTAACTCGCATCAGAATCCCACTGTTTTTAGTCTCATATTTCAGGATGATTTTGCAGGTCTTGAAGCTCTCATTGATGGGCAGTGGATACCTATAGCTCCAGTTAAGGGGGCCTTGGTCTTCCACATATGTGATGTTCTTCAGGTGCTAACGAATGACAAATTTGTGAGCCCCTTCCACCAAGTGGTGAGGCCCAATAGAAGCCGATATGTTTTTGTGTTTTTCTACAATTTGAATGGAGAAAAATGGGTAGAACCATTGCCACAATTTACTAAAGACATCGGGAGCTACCAATATACAGGAGATTTCAATTCAAAGACTACTTTGGTGTGAGAGTAAAAGAAAAGCTCAATCCTCCAGCCAGGCACCAAGACAAGACAACATTACTCATCTTTGCCTCTGCCAGCTAGCCAAAATTAAACAAACTTTCTTTAATTGTCTACTTAGGTTGTGTCAATAATCATGAAACCAAAAGGTTCATGTAGTATGCTCTTTTAAATATTCTTCATGTATTATGTGTACCCTTCTGTATGACAATAAAATTCTCGTCGAGAAAACAATAATCAATGAACGAAAAATATTGCAACAATCGCAGTATTTTAGTTTAAGGAGTGAGTTCTACAATCTCTATGAATCTTCTGATTCATCTTTTCAAATATAAATTCAATGGCTCTTTAGCTTATTCTTGAATCTTAAAAACTTGATGGATTTGATCTTGACTTGTATTTGAATTCAAGGGCTTTTGGATTTGATCTTGAATTCAGTGGTCTTGATCTTGATATATGGATTTGATGACCTTGAACTTGATCTTGACTTGTACTTGAATCTAAAGGCTTTTGGGCTTGTTCTTGAATCCGATGATCTTGATCTTGATGCCTTCTTTAATTTGAATGCTTGATTTCTTGATTTTCTTGAATCTGCGTGTTTGATCACGAGCTCTCTCTAGATTCTTATTAGAATTCTTGATGTTAATTTTGAATTATGAAGACCCCTTCATATAGTTGTAGAATAGAGGAGTCATGATGGAATTGGACCTTCTTCGGGCCAATCAGATTTAAGGTGACATAGCGAGGAAAAAGTGATAAGAATAGGTTTCCTTGAGTTATAATGGAATTGGGCTTTCTTTTGGCCAATCAGATTTAAGGTGACATGACGCAGAAAAAGTGATAAGAATAAGACTCCTTTCAAGTGACATGACAATATTTGACTGGTTGAGACTTGTCACTTGTACATGTGGCACATATTTATTGGTCTTTGATTTAGACAGAAATGTCATGTCATTTTGACACATGACATGGTCTTATTGATTTCTTTATTTGACTTGGCACGCCACATCATCCAACACGTGATATCAAGTGGGCCTCTAGGATGAGAGGATATTGGGCCTAACAAAGTGGGTCATCTTTCGTAGCCCAAATAAATGAACTTGGGCTTTTAATTAAATTGACATTTTACTAGACTTAACTAATTAACCCAATTATATTAATCCATAATATTTATTTTTTGGACTAATATATTTTGAATTTAATATAATTTGAATCATTTTATAAAATTTATATCTTAATAAATTTTAATAAATTTAAATTTGATATGGATTTGTTTTTGAATTTGATCTTGATTTGTACTTGAATCAAACGGCTTTTGGGCTTGTTCTTGAATTCGGTGATCTTAATCTTGATGCATTCTTGAACTCGAATGCTTAATTTCTTGATTTTCTTGAATTCTTATTGCTTGTAGAGAAATCTGCGTGTTTGATCCACGAGCTCTCTCTGGCTTCTTATTAGAATTCTTAATGTCAATTTTGAATTATAAGGACCCCTTCATATAGTTGTAGAATAGAGGAGTCATGATGGAATCAGACCTTCTTCCGGCTAATCAGATTTAAGGTGACATGGCGCAAGAAAAGTGATAAGAATAGGTTTCCTTGAGTTATAATTGAATCAGGCTTTCTTCTGGCCAATCAGATTTAAGTTGACATGGCGCAAAAGAAGTGATAAGAATAGGACTTCTTTCAAGTGACATGACAATATTTGATTAGTTGAGACTCATCACGTGTACATATGGCACATATTTATTAGCCTTTGATTTAGACAGGAATACCATGTCATTTTGACACATGGCATGGTTCTATTGATTTTTTTATTTGACTTGGCACGTCACGTCATCCCATGGCATCAAGTAGGCCTTTAGGATGAGAGGATATTGGGTCTAATAAAGTGGGTCATCTGTTGTAGCCCAAATAAATGAACTTGGGCTTTTAATTAAATCCACATTTTATTGGACTTAATTAATTAACCCAATTATATTAATCCATAACATTTATTTTTTAGACTAATATATTTTAAATATAATATAATTTGAATCATTTTATAAAATTTATATTTTAATAAATTTTATATTATTACACCTACACTATACTATTGAGGGGCAATGAGTTTATTTATTATATCCATTTCTATGAAGTACCAAACAATTAAGGGCCTCCCGAAAAGCAATGTATGTTCATGAGTAGGAAATCAACACTAGGGTAATAACTAAAATTGATTTCCTAAGTGTAATGTGAAATATCAAGTCAATACTACTAAACAATTGAAACTAAAAATATAATATAAGTTTTAAATTCCAAATAAAAAATTTAACATAGTACTCTCATGGCAAATTTCAACATAACTTCATAAATATAATTTAAAGGAAAAAAAACATAAATTTATGACTTTTGTCAATAATGAAGTCAATTTTAGTTTAAAAATTAGAACACTAATAATATCATGCTAATGAAAAAAATAAATGTAGAATAAATAAATAAATAGATAATAATAATATTAAAAATTGCATAGAATTACATGAAGCAAATGTTGAGAATGAAAAAGAAATAAAAAAATAAATATTATAAAATAAAAGATGATTTTAGAAATATTAGAATAATGAAAATAATAAGAATTTAAAATAATAAAAAAATCTATAATAAAAATAGAAATGAAAGAAAAGGAAAAAATTAAAATGCAACCACCTTGTAGTTACACCATATAATACGCACAATTCACAACTTCCCCTATATATGAATTGGAGAGTGTAATTACACTATAACACCCCTAATTTTTTTAAGTAAGATCGAGTCATTCATCATTTATTATAAAGTTGTACCCGATGACTCTTAATTGAGAATAGGTGTTGAAGTCAATTTCTTAGTGTGGGAATATATTTAAAGATGAAGTAAAATCACAAGAATCCTTTAGCACAAAGTTAAGTTAAAATCTTCCTTAGCACGCAATTGACTTTCGATGGAAGATTTTATAAAAATAAATTAGGTAATCCAATGAGTTCAAATTGTATATTATATTAGGATCAATTTCTAAGTATTTAAAGTGTATTGATGTGGTTTAGGGTCATAAGAGATCTTTTACATCAAGTCAAGTCCAAAAATGTTCTATCGACTAAGGTTTTGTATGAATTCATAGAAGGGTCAACTTTAAATGACCATATCACTTAGAATATAAAGAGTTAGGTGGACCACTACCTATAAAATTAAAGTTCTTTGAGTCCTCTCTCCAACACTACCAAGATTGCATCAATTTGTGTTCAGAGTAAAAAGTTATGACCATTTTACTGAACATGTGTAAAGCTGGCTGAAGTCCACGAAAGCTCCGCGGCGCAAACTCTTCTGCCTAAATGACTAAGTTAAATGATGTCCCTTTATTACTTTTTGAGAGAACTTTTGTCCTATAATATTTTAGAGTTATTTTAATGTCCCAAAATGTATAGAACATCAGTTTTTCATAAGTAAAATCCTCTCCTTCACTCCTAAACTTGAACGCTCAAGCATTATCAAGAAACTCATCAAGTTAAGGTTATATTTTAGGATTCGTCATCAAGGTGAGTTATTCTTCATAAATTTCAGACTTCCCAACCTAAATTTCTTCATCAACATGAATCTTTAAGAGAAATCTTAAATCATAACATGGGGTTTTAAGAAAATAAATTCAAGAATTTCAAGAAAGGATTTCTTGATTTTTTTCTGCTTCAAGAATTAGGGTTTTCATCAAGAACTCTAAAGTTGTTGAGTCAAAAATTCAAGAATCAAAGAGAAGTCCTTCAACTATTATTTTTCCAAGTTCTTCCAAGAAATACACCCTTGAACTCCTCTCATACAATGGGACCGACTTCCCTAGCCCTCTCACTATTTCATTAGTCAAATCATATTCAAGAAACACTCTTTAGTTGATAATCAAGCAAATCCACCTTCTCTACTGGCGACAACCCCATAATCTCAACAATCTTTTGGATGCCTTCTATGAATTCTTGGGGATCCTTATCCATCTTTAAGCCACAAAGCTTTGGAGGGTTCAACCTTGTGAAATCACGAACCTTGTCACTGTTATACCTACATTTAGGTTCATGGGTACAACTACTCTCCGATTGTCTTGTGTCCTCACGGCTTAAGCAAACATGTGGAAAGCAACTTGAAACCCACGTTAGTCACTTGTTTGGCCAAAGGATCATTTAGATCTTGTTTATCCTCTTCATAATTCCTTCCTATGAAAGCTTTGCATAGAGGCATATCTCTGAAATCATAAAGGACAAGCGTTAAAGGGAAAAATCATAGAATACACACTATCGTACTGCATAGATCATGAAAGAAGTGAGTTGTAAAATTCTTTATAAACTCATGTTCATATATGTGGCGTACTTCACACCCATGAATAAGACTTTACTTGGTGTGGCAGGTTAGACTCCCTAGGACACCTTCGTGCTCTAATACCAAGTTTTTTCATAATTCAAGCTAGGTCATAAATGTAACACATTGATTGGAACCCCGAAGTATCTCAACTAAGCCTCTTAGCATATATAGCATTCCTAAGGTAAGAAGAATATCAATGACATGAAGAAAAGAAAAAACAAAGTCTTAAACCATTAAGTCTAAGTGCTAGAAAAAGAAACAACTCAACAACAACAACAACAACAACAACAACATACCCAGTGAAATCCCACAAGTGGAGTCTGGGCAGGGCAGAATGTACGCAGACCTTACCACTACCTCATCGAAGTAGAGAGGTTATTTCCTGAGAACCCTCATCTCAAAACCCATAAGCAGAAAGGACTAGATATGACAAAAAGTAAAGGAAAACACATGACAATACAAAAATATAATAGAATTAACACATACACAACAAATAATGACAACACATGCTAAAAAACTACACTACTACTCAACACTGGGTAACCACCTAAACCTATCGACCAATTAGCCTACTATTCTAATTTGCGACCTCTACTTCTTCCTATCTAAGGTCATGTCTTCAGTGAGATTAAGTTTCACCATATCATGTCTAATCACCTCCCCCCAGTACTTCTTCGGTCTACCTCTACCCCTCTAAGTAGCTCCTAAAACCAACCTCTCGCACCTCCTAATAGGAGCATCGATACTCACTCTCTGCATATGTCTAAACCATCGCAGTCTCGCTTCCCTCATCTTCTCAGTCACCGAGGCCACCTGTAGTTTCTCTCGAATAGTCTCATTCCTAACCTTGTCACTCCTGGTGTGACCATACATCCATCTTAACATTCTCCCCTCTGCAACATGCATCTTCTGGACATGTGCATTTTTGATTGGCCAACACTCCACCCCATACAGCAAAGATGGTCTAACCACCACTCTGTAAAACTTACCTTTGAGTTTAGGTGATATCTTCTTTTCACACAATACTCCTGATGCAAGTCTCCATTTGGTCCAGGCTGCCCCAATACGATATGTGACATCATCGTCAATATCACCACTATTCTGGATGATGGGCCCCAGATACTTAAAGTTTTCCCTCTTGGGAATAGGTTAAGTGGCAAGCCTCACCTCAAAATTCGCTTCATCCCTCTCAACACTAAATTTGCACTCCAAGCATTCAGTTTTGGTGCTGCTCAACTTGAATCCTTTGGATTCCAAGGCGTGTCTCCAGGCCTCCAACCTATCGTTAACTTTAGTCCGGGTCTCATTAATCAGTACTATGTCATCCGCAAATAGCATACACTAAGGAACCTCCTCTTGGATAGACACCTCCATAAAACATCCCTTGGGACTTTGTCATATGCCTTCTCGAGATCAATGAACACTATGTGAAGGTCCTTCTTTCTTTCTCTATATTTCTCCACTAACCTCCAAACAAGATGAATTGCTTCAGTAGTCGACCACCCCGATATGAATCCAAACTGATTCTCTGAGATAGATACTACCCTTCGCACCCTCATCTCCACTACTTTCTCCCAGACCTTCATAGTGTGGCTTAACAATTTGATACCCCTGTAATTGTTACAATTTTGAATATCCCCCTTATTCTTGTACAGTGGAGCCATTGTACTCCTCCTCCATTCATCAGGCATCTTGACAGTCTTCATAATAGCCTATTACAGTTTTGAATATCCCCTTTATTCTTATACAGTGGAACCATTGTACTCCTCCTCTATTCATCAAGCATCTTGACAGTCTTCATAATAGCATTGAACAGTCTAGTCAACCATTCTATGCCATTCTTGACCATGTTTTTCCAAAAGTTTTTTTGGAGTGTGCCAACTTACCCAGCTCGATATCTCTACCACCTTTTTCATTCAAGAGTTTATGAAAGTAAGCTTGCCACCTTAATTTAATGGAGGTGTCATCCACCAACAGCTCGCCCTCCTCATCCTTGATATACTTCACTTGGTCCAAGTCGCGAGCTTTCCTTTCCCTTACTTTACGAGCCTATACAATCTCTTGTCCCCACATTTATCACTTAACTCATCATAAAGGCACTCAAACGCAGCTGACTTTGCAATCGTCACCGCCATCTTTGCTTCTGACTTGTCATCTTATAGATTACCTTAAGCTTTTGCTTTTAATCTTTATCCCTACACTTTAACCACTCTGTGTAAGCGACCTTCTTATCTTTCACTTTGCCCCAAACTTCATCATTCCACCACCAATCGCCCTGACATCCACCACAAGCCCCTCTCAAAACCCCTAGTACTTCGGTAGCTACCTTTCTTATGTAACCAGTAGTTGTGTCCCACATATTGTTCACATTACCTTCGCTACTCCATGCCTCTAAGTTTCTCAACTTTTGTTCCATTTCACGAGAAAGGGCAGGAGTAAGGCCTCCCCATCTAATCGTAGGTTTGGCATACATAACCTTCTTCATCTTTTCTCTCTTGATCTTCACATCCATCACTAAAAGCCTATGTTGAGTGGATTTTGGCAAAATCCAAGAGAGACATCACACTATCATTCCTTTCCCCCAAACCAAAGCCTCCATGAATGTTTTCAAATCCGCTAGTAATAGCCCCGATATGCCCATTAAAGTCACCTCCAATGAAGACTTTTTCTGTCTCCAGTATGCCTCGCACAACCTCATCCAAATCCTCCCAAAAGAGCCTTTTGACTTCCCCATCTAGGCCTACTTGGGGCGCATAAGCGCTAACTATATTCACTACAAGTCTACCAACCACAAGTTTGATAAACATCATCCTATCATTGACCCTTCTAACCTCAACCACATAATCCCTAAGATTCTCATCTACTAGGATACCTACATTATTTCTATCCCTAGAACCACCCAAGTACCACAGCTTAAACTCATCCACATCCTGTGCTTTGGTGCCTACCCATTTAATCTCCTGGATACACGTTATATTAATGTATCTCCTTTTAAAACAACTCAACACCAAATAAATGGGACTATATATCAAATTTGTCTAACACGCCTCTACTAGTCTAGATGGGGAAGTAGGACAAGCCCTAGCTCATACTAAGCATAATGAAACAAAATTAAGGCTAAAACATAAATCACAAGCAGATCACCCTCGAACCAAGAGGACTTACCAATCAAACGATCAATAACTTCAACTAACACAAGTGGGGTGTGCAGTGTGGCTGTCAAACTCTACATTATAACACAATGTGGAAAAAAAATATGTATTAGTAATGAAAGGTACTAAGTATATGATCAATGCAATGCATGACACAAAATGTGATGATGCAATGACCAAGCTAAAACATGTTAAAATACTTTGAAAACATAATTTAAAATGTAAGACATGGCCAATGCAAAACTCATAAGAAAATGGCATAATCAATCAGTATCATAGTGAACTCCATAAGTCATACAGAGGGAATTATAAACTTTTATGAAGAGATACCTTTAATCGACATAAACTATGTGAGCTACAATATGGGTTCCGTGTTTTCCTTATACACTAAAAAGAAAAGGTCCATACTTGCCAAGGTAAGAATCATAATTACCTAGTGGATCCACTAAACTATTTAAGATTCAAGCCTCTACTAACGAATGACTTTTTTCTAAAGAATCAAGCTTTTACTAATGGATGATTCTTTCACTTTTGCTGTCACATAGTTATGGAACGATAATATTCTACTAATGGTCTCATTCCTCTACAAATGGGGAGCTTTCGCCTATATCTCAAGGTCCACTTGGTGCTAAGTAACTCTCAATGATATAGAATTCATATGTCATAAAGTCATGCCATGTGGAGAGGTAATCTACTAACACATTCAATTTTCATAAAATCATAGTCATAGAATAGCACCTTTCATAGTGATTCACGTAATGTGCTACGTTTTTCATCATTACGAATTTATACTTAGGTGAGAAATTCACAATCGTTCTTACATGACTTGAATAGTATCATAAAAACTTAATCATACTTGTCATGATACTTGCTTGAGAGTCTTATCAATATATAATCATAACTTGTAGATGAAAGCAAGGGTAAAAGCATGAGTTCATATGTAATTGACTTGAAATCATATAATTTGAATGAAACCATGTGTAATCATGTAGAATAAGATCAATTTGAATTATAGTTAAGAGAACTTATAATAAAGTTTATGAACCCTAGCTAGATGCAATTTCAAAAGACTTGAATGAAAAACCTTAGATTTATATAATTAATATCAATTCATGCATAATTAAACAAATAATCATATATCAAAACATAATTGAAACAGCCTAATAAAGAATCATACAATCCCAATTGAAATCTAGAAGAAATTGAACAGAAAATTTTAAAAATGTTTGGGCTCCATGGATGAAAGGGATCCGTGAATGAATATTTATATACCTTGGTGAAATCTAGCTTGAAACATGAGAAGGAAACTTGAATCCTTAAAACCCTAGTTTATTTTTTCTTGAATTGGCTCGAGAGAATTTCTAGAGAGAGAATTTATGAAGTGGATAAGTTGTGAGAATACGCAAAAAAATTGGTGGGTTTGAGTAGTTATAGGCTTAGTCTCGAAATAACATAACTTTGATATAAAAAGAATAAAAAATGTCCAAAATAATCTTAAAAATTAATTGTCGCCCAGCCTTCATGGATCCCATCCATGGACCTTAAAAGCTTTTACGATCCGTGAAGTTTGTTCATAAAAGTCGAGTAGAATTCCTAGCCTCAAGAGTTCACTTCATGAGCTGATCTACAATTATAGAAGACAGTACGGACCATGCACCCCATCATCAAACTGAGTCATTAAATTTTGAGGACCTCATTTATACGGAACGTTCCATAACCCGTCAAAGTTTGTTGTGGTTCGTACAAAACCTCTATGAAAGCCAACCCTCCTTTAAATTCCAAGATCCCGAGATTTCTATACACACACGTTTCTATAGTCCATAACCTTAACCACGACCCATAAAAAGTGTCTGTCCTGGCCAAATTCATTTTTCAATCTTCTAAATCTCATTCACGATCACTTTTCACGGACCATAATACCTTATACAACACATACTACTTTCCTATAAAACCTAAAAAATTGTTGACTTATCTAAATTCCCTTTCTATTTCAATTTTCTAACTTTCAGGTTATTATAGGTAGGAGTGAACAAAATCAAATAGCAAATCGAGTAAATCTGAGAAAAATAAATTGACTAGTGATTTGATTTGACTTGGTTTTGGTATTGGACAAAAACACCTTAATTATATTTGGGTTGGTTTGGTTTTAACTTTGAAAAGTCAACCCGAGACCAAACCAACCCGACATTATATGTATAATTTTCCTTTTTACATATTATTTCAAGTTTGACTTAGAACTTTGGATGATCTAATAAATATAGTCCATAAATATTAGCAAAGGTAATTACCTTTTTTGAATTCTTTTTATAAAATATTTAGTATCTTTTATTTATTATTTTGGTTAAAAAAACTGCATTATGTGTTAAAAACGAATTGCCGCATGTAATATAGATCTATTATACTATTATAAAAATAAATTTTCATGCATTATAGATTATTATAAGTGTCTTAAAATATATTAGGCTTATTTTGATTTTACAAAATCTAGATTACGTATTATAAGTGAATTATATGTATATTAAGATTAATTTATATAGCTATAAATGATAAATAGTTTTTAAATATGACATATTTAGGTAAGTTTTTTATATTAGTAACTCTAATGCTCAAATTAAAAAACTAATCAATACTAATGCTAGCAAGAAAAAAAAAATTTATTCAACACTAAGAATGACAACAATAATAAATATTTGTTCTTTAGTTTTACATTGGTTTAGACAATTAAAAAGCATAACCTAGTTTTAGTTTTTTCTTAGGGTCTATTTGGAAAGTCACCTTGTAATTGGAATTGGTGTAATTACTAGGGTAGTAATTATACACCCTGTAGTTACACACCTTGGTAATTACACTATCCTATTTGTTTGTTAGAGTGTAATTACAAGTGTATTGTTTGGTTTGGTTTAATTACAAGGATATATTAAATTTTAAAAATAAAATTTAATTATCTAAAATTAAAATTTTATATTAGACAAATATAGGTATTTATAAGTAATATTAAATTAAATATATAAGATATATATTGTCTTTCAAAAATATATTAATTAGTAAATATATATTCTTAACTAATATTATAAAAATTCAATTTATATTTTAAAAATTAGTATATTTTAATTAAATGAATTATAAAAACTAAAAATATAAGTTTTACGTGAACATCATAAAATACGTTTTTACAAAAACATTAAATATTATAAATATAATATCATAGTAAAATTGTTAAAATATTTGATTAAAAAATAAACTATGTAGATAATCTAACTAAAAGAAAATAAATGACTTGTAATGTGAAGCATCAAGTCAATACTACAAAAACAAATGAAGCTAAAAATTATAACATAAGTTTTAAATTCAAAATAAAAAGATTAGCATACGACTGTTATGTCAAATGTCAATATAACGTATATAAATATGATTTCAAAAAGAAAATAATACGTATATTTATAACTTTTCCAACAATGAATTCAACTTTAATTAAAAAAATTAGAATGCTAATAAAAGCATGCTAGTGAAAAAAACATAAAATAAATAAATCAAAAATTATAATGTGAAAAATTATATGGAATCACATGGCATATAAAGATTGAGAATAAGAAGGAAGTGAAAAGTAAATATTAATAAAATAAAATATCATTTTAGAAAAATTAGAATAATATAAATTAAAAAATTAAAATAATCAAAATAAAAAATAAATAAAAATAAAAGAAAGAAATTAAAAAGTAACCAGCATGTAATTACACCATGTAAATTACCTGCAATTCACAGTCTCCCCCTGTTAATTGGAAAGTGTAATTACACTCAGTCAATTACACTCAATTACCTGTTGACCAAGTAATTACCTGCCCAACCAAACAAGTCAGCAGTGTAATTACACTCAGTTCCTCCAAATCCAATTACCAGGGTGTCCTTCCAAACAGGCTCTTAATGTTTACTCATATAATTAATAAGTACTTATTATACTTATTTTAGGGTGATTTAGTACTTCAAGATTATGATCATTTCTATTATTCATTATGACTTATTTATTTGCAATATGTGTTTTATGCGATCTTATTATTATTTGTTGTTAAATATTTTAGTGTCTTCACTTATATCATATGTTTGTGTTTTTCTTAAAAAATACTCTAGATATTTGTATTTTGGTAGGACTAAAGAAATATTTGAAGCACAAGTTAATTATATATTTTTATGAACACTTTATCAAACAATCCAAAAAAAAAGACATGAGAAATCTGAAAAAAAATAATCAAAAGATACCCAAAAAAACTCAAAAACTCAAGAAATTCAAAAAAAAAAAAACCCCCCAAAACTTTGAAAATTCAAAAAAAAAAAAAAA
>DF361730.1:17020-32954 GCA_000787875.1 Solanum virginianum
TGCAAGTGTTCTCAAAATATGAAATGCCCCTCACGTGCCTCGGAAAGCTCCATAAGTGTATTTTTCAAATATCTCAAAACCATGTGTAATTTCAAAAATCTAACTTCATATTCTTGTTCAAAGGGCAAAATTGATTGGGAAAGGTGTAGACCCTGGATTTTAGAAGACCCGTAGCGTAAAAATGATTTTTACAAGAAAATGATTTCTATGTGCATCTGCGCCCAAGGCATGATGCAGCCTAGGCACGAACTAGCACAAAATTTTTCCTTTGTGTTTCGTCTGCATCATAGACTTGACATGGACCAGTGTAATTTTCCCCCTTTTTTTCATAGTTCATCCAAGGGCATTTGGGTAATCACCCAATGCCTATTTAAACATGAAATCCTCCATACTTAGTCATTTTGCAATTCTAGAACTCACAAAACCCTCTCTAAACCTCTCCAAAAACATCATCAAAACCTCCATTCAAATTCAAGGATTACCAGAACAAGCTTTTGATTTCAAGAACCCATATCAAGCTTTAAGTCTTCCCTAATTCACTTTCTAGAGATCCCAAGTTTTAGGTATGTAGGTCTTTATCCATGGGTCCTTTCACCCATGGAGCCATCCAACACTCTTCTTTTAATAAAATTGCATAATTTCAAGGTTTGATTCTTCATGGATATTTCCTATTATGCATTATAAATGTGAATTATGTTGGGTTTTTATCAAGTAATGATTGATAATGCATGAATATCTATTTCAAGCTTATTCCATGACTTGATTTATATCTATTGAAGTTATGCATAATGTGAACCATGGAAACTAAGAACTATTATGCATTTTTAGATAGATTTCATGATACTGAAAATGAGGGTTTTACTACAATATTGGTGGGTGAATTTGAATTACTTTGAGATAAATTGATTTTACTCCTTGCCTATACTCTTGAATTGCATGATTTTGAACATGTGTCCATATACCCACCATGTGTTTGATTAAATTACATGACAAAGATTTTCAACTTAAAGATGAATTATTGCATGATTTACAAGTTGAGTGATTTCAATATAATTATGGGCTCCCATGCATGTATTTAATTGATGAAAGATATCTATGGTTTTTACAAGTGACAAGTTGAGCCCTATATCAAGATTCTACCCTCTTGTGAGCCATTCAAGTTAAGTTGAGGGGTCAAACATGATTAATATTTTACCATTATGTTCAAGTTAAGCTCATCAATAGGGGTCAAGCATGTTACAAGTTTCTACCCTCATGTTAATTGCAATACCTACTAGAAGGGGTCAAGTTTATTCTTTGTTTTCTACCCTCTAGTATATCGTATATGCCCATGTAGGGTTAAGTATGTGAATGAGCTACTCATTCCATGTTATTATGGCTTTTACAAGTTATTCATGTTATGATTATATTTATGATTATTTCAAGTATTTCGTGGGATTAGAGAACACCGATTGAGGCTAAAGATGGGGGCTTGACTCAAGGGGTCCTTAAATAAAGTCTTTAGTCTCTAAACTATGTGCAACCATAGGATTACATTTTCCCTTATAGGATTTTATTGGTGGATCCATCTAGTTCATGTTTTCCCCTTAAGTGGGGCCAAGTATGGTTTTCTTTGGCAAGTAGACCAAACCTTGACGAGGGAGTGTTATGCCTCGTATTCCAAGTAGTAGCTTTCTTGGTCTTATATATCAATCAGGGTCTCTACCCATATACATATATTAATATGTGCAATTTGAATTTTTTACATGCATGTTTTGTCACAAGCATTGATCACACATATCATGTTGAGATTATATCCATTGTCTATATCTATGCATTTTGAATATATGGCTTATGTATTTGTTGCATTGTACCCCGCACACCTAGTACATTCCAAGTACTAATGCATACTCTATGCCTACATGATATTATCATGTAGGGACCGGAGCTCCTATCAACCATCCTCCTCTACGTGGCTCGTTAGGTTCTTGAAGAAACTTTTGGTGAGTCCTCAACTCCGATGATAATATCTATTTTTATTCATGCTACATTGAGACTTATCCTTTATGTCAGATACTTATTATCATGAGGGTGAGCCTAGGAAGTGTCTTAGCCCCTGCTCTTTTTTCTAGTAGAGGTGTTGTTGAATACTATGATTATATATACTGATGAGCTCGACTCTTCTTATGTACTATGCTTATGAAAGAATTCCCTTAGTCCCGCTTCCCTTTTTATAATTGACTTTTGTTATGATCTTATTTTTCTTCTGCAACTAAGGATGTATACATGATATACTAAGAGGCTTGTTTGGGTGGTCCCTGGACTTCCCATTAGCCATGTCACGTCTAGGCCCTAGGCTTGGGTTATGAAAATTTTGGTATTAGAGCATTAGGTTGTTAATGGTCCTCAGAAATCCAAGACACCACATTGATTAGAGTCTTATTCATGGTTGTGAAGTGCACCAGAACTACTAATAGGAGTCTATAAGGCGTTCTAGGAAATGTTTCACTTTTTCATGATATATGTCATGCTCTAGATGTAAAGTAAGGCTTCCTCCCTTAATGAATGGTCTTTTTCTCTTTTAGATCATGCTACTACCATAAGAAGACCAAGGAGGGCTCATACACCGGAGAAGTAACCGACCCATCCCGCTCTTCAAGCTCCTCAAGATGGAGGGGCGGCCCAAGTTGAGTTTCGGAATGCCATTACTATGTTGGCCTATGGTATGACCAACCAATTGAACCAAGGGACCCAAGCTCCTCATGCTTCTACTCTGGCCTCAAAGGTGAGGGATTTTACAAGGATGAACCCCCTGGAGTTTCATGGGTCCAAAGCGGGGGTAGATCCCTAAGAGTTTATCGATGAGGTGTATAAGGTACTAGCCATTATAGGGGTAAATTCAGAGGAGAAAGCAGAACTAGCCTATCAACTCAAGGGTGTGGCCCAAATTTGGTTTGCTCAATGGAAAGTAGAGAGGAGAAACAATGATACCATTCCTTGGGAGGACTTCAAGGCCGCCTTCCTCAACCAATTCTTCCCTATTGAATTGAGAGAGGATAAGATGATAGAGGTCATGAATCTCAAGCAAGGCTCCATAAGTGTAAGGGAATATGCCCTCAAAATCAACAAGCTATCAAAGTATGATCCTCATTTGGTTACCAACCCTAGAGCAAGAATGAACAAGTTTGTAGTAGGAGGTATCCAACTTGGTGAATGAAGAGTGTTAAACCGCCATGCTAATGAGTGATATAGACTTACCTTGGCTCATCACATATGCCAAACAACTTGAGAGAGAGAATCTTAGAAAGAGGAGAAGTGGGGAGTCCAAGAGGGCTCAATTTGAGGGTGGTTTCCAAGGTCCCAAGGGTGGCTGTATCCAACAAAGTCACAAATCTCTAAGGCCAAAGGTCCTCCAATGCCCCAAACAAGAGGATTTGCTAATGATAGGGTGCCTAAACCAAAACTCCAAGCTACTAATAAAAGAATGACTAATCCTAGGTGCCAAAAATATGGGAGAAATCATAGTGGCACATGCTTGGAGGAACACAAATGCATGCTTTGGGTGTAGCAAAATGGGCCACAAAATTGTTGATTGTCTACTATGCTCAAAACAACGGTAAAGATGGTCGACCTCAAGGCCAAGGGGCTAATATGGACCAAAGGGCAAAAGGAGGCAAACTAAGTGGGTACCCCAAGAAAAAATAAGTACTATACACTCCAAAGAAGGCAAGGAGTGGATGAGGTACCCGATGTTGTTACCAGTATGTTAAAGGTTTTTGATTATGATGTGTATGCATTGATAGATCCGAGTGCCACTCTTTCTTTCAATACTCCTTTTACTGCCAAAAAACTTTATATGTGCCCCAAATTGTTATCTGAACCCTATGAAATGCCTACCCCCATTGATGAATCAATTATTGCTAAAAGAGTCCATAGAGATTAGCACGTATCTGCATATTGCAAAAAGTCTTGCCTTATGATTTTATTGAACTTCACATACTCGAATTGGACATTATTCTTAGGATAGATTGGTTACAGGAATATCATGCTTCCATTGATTGTAGGACCCATAAAGTGAGATTCCAATTCCCTAATGAACCCATCCTAAAGTGGGAAAGTCATAATGTGGTGATCAAGGGTAAATTCATTTCTCCTCTAAAAGCCCAAAAATTAATTTCTAAGGGTTGCATTTACCACATTGTAAGGGTTAGGGATATGGAGTCTAAAGTCCTTCCTATTGAGTCAGTTCCAGTGGTCAATGAGTTTCTTGATGTCTTTCTCGATGAACTTCCTGGTGTTCCTCCTGAAAGGGAAATAGAATTTCGTATAGACCTCCTCCCCGATACACAACCCATTTCCATTCCCCATTACCATATGGCCCTAGCGGAGTTGAAAGAGTTGAAGGATCAATTGAGGGATTTATTGGAGAAGAGTTTCATAAGGCCTAGCAAGTCACATTGGGGTGCACCAGTGTTGTTTGTAAAGAAAAAGGATAGTTCCCTTAGAATGTGCATTGACTACCGGCAACTCAATAGAGTCACCATAAAGAACAAGTACCCTCTACCAAGGATAGATGACCTATTTGATCAACTACAAGGGGCTAGTCACTTCTCTAAGATTGATCTTCGGTCCAGATACCACCAAGTAAGAGTGAGGGAGTATGATATTCCCAAAACAGCCTTCCAAACTAGGTATGGGCACTTTGAGTTTATGGTAATGACCTTTGGATTGACTAATACACCGACAATATTTATGGATCTCATGAATAAGGTCTTTAAACCCTACCTAAATATGTTAGTGGTGGTCTTCATAGATGATATATTGATTTATTCCCATAGTGAAGAAGAACATGTGAATCACTTAAGGGCAGTGTTGCAAATTTTAAGGGATGAGAGGTTATTTGCTAAATATGAAAAGTATGAATTTTGGTTGAAAAAGATTGCAATCCTGAGGCATGTGGTGTCAAGTGATGGAATTAAAGTAGACCCTAAGAAGACGAAGGTGATAACGACGAATTGGCCTAGGCCCTTGACTTTGATGGATATTAGGAGTTTCTTGGGTTTAGCGGGTTACTACCAGAGATATGTGAATGGTTTCTCTTCTACTTGCTTCCCCTATGACAAAGTTAACCCAAAAGAAGGCAAAATTTGTGTGGACTGATGAATATGAAAAGAGTTTTCAAACCTTGAAAGACAAGCTTATCTCCGCTCCTATTTTGGCTCTACCGAAAGGGTTAAAAGGATTTGTGGTATATCATGATGCCTCAAGAATTGGTTGAGCTAAGATGTGATCCAAGTGTAAGGCGATACCAGAAGCGCTAGAGGAGTTGTGGTTTATTGTGATGCCTCAAGAATTGGTTTGGGATGTATATTGATGCAAAATGACAAAGTTATAGCATATACCTCTAGGCAACTAAAGGTGCAAGAGCAAAATTATCCCACCCATGATCTTGAATTGGCGGCTGTGGTATTTGCTTTGAAAATATGGCATCATTATTTGTATATGAGGCATCTTAGATGTGTCTACCAACCACAAGAGTCTCCAACATATGTTCACACAAAAAAATCTTAACTTGAGACAAAGAAGGTGGTTAGAACTCCTTAAGGATTATGACATAAGTGTGCACTATCACCCAAGCAAAGCTAATGTTGTGGCGAATGCTCTAAGCAGAGTGTCCATGGCTAGTCTAACCCACATTGACGATGGTAACAAGGAGGTGGCTAAAGAAATTCACCAGTTAGCTAGGCTGGTAGTGAGGTCGGATAAAATCTAGAATGCTGGTGTAGTGGTTTTTGATGGTTCCAAATCTTTCTTGATTGAACAGGTCAAGTCCAAACAAGACCTTAATCCCGCCTTGCTAGAATTGAAAGCTTTAGTGAAGGATGGTAAGTAGAGGTTTTCTCACAAGGGGGAGATGGTGTCTTTAGGTACCAAGGTAGTTTGTGTATGCCTAATGCTGATGACTTGAGGGAGTTCATTTTGAAGGAGGCCTATAATTCATCTTACACTATTCACCTCGGTTTCATAAAGATGTATAGAAATTTGAGGGAGATTTATTGGTGGGGTGGAATGAAGAGGGATATTGCCAAGTTTGTAGCAGGTTGTCAGAATTGCCAACAAATGAAAACTGAACATCAAAAGTCGGGTGGCCTAGACCTAGAAATTCCTACTTGGAAGTGGGAAGAGGTCAACATGGATTTTATGATTGGTTTTCCTAAGACTAAGAAACACTTTGATTCTATTTGGGTTACTGTGAATAGAATGACCAAGTCAGCTCACTTTCTAATGGTTAAAATAACTTATGGTTCCGAAGATTATGCCAAGTTGTATATTAATGAGTTGGTTAGATTGCATAGGGTACCTTTGTCTATTATTTCAGATCGTGGTGCTCAATTCACTTCTCACTTTTGAGATCCTTCCAAAAGGCTCTTGGTACCAAGGTCAAGCTTAACACGACTTTTCATCCCCAAATGGATGGTCAAGCCAAAAGAACAATCCAAACCCCTGAGGATATGCTCAAGGCTTGTGTATTGGAATTTAAAGGTTATTGGGATGAATATCTTCCACTTATTGAGTTTTCCTACAACAATAACTACCACTCTAGTATTGGCAAGGCTCTCTTTGAGACTCTATATGGTAGGCATTGTAGATCCCCAGTTAGGTGGTTTGTTGTGGGGGAAATGACATTGTTGGGTCTAGATTATGTTATGGAGGCTTTGGAGAATGTGAGGTTGATAAGGGAAAGATTGAAGATGGCTCAAAGTAGATAAAAATCTTATTCCGATGTGAGGAGAAAAGACCTTGAATGTTATGTTAATGATTGGGTTTACTTGAAGGTCTCACCCATGAAAGATGTGGTCTGATTTGGTAAGAAAGGGAAATTAAGCCTAAGGTTTGTGGGACCCCATAGGATTTTGAGAAGAATTGGTAAGGTTGCCTATGAATTGGTGTTGCCTATGTACATAAACATGGTTCATCCAGTCTTCTATGTGTCTATGTTGAGGAAATGTGTTGGTGACCCAAGTGCTATAGTTTCCTTAGATGTTATGGGTTTTATGGAAGATAATTTGACCTATGAGGAAGTCCTGGTAGAAATATTGGATAGGCAAGTGAAAAGATTGAGAAACAGAGATGTGGCATGCATTAAAGTCCTTTGGAGGATCAACAAGTTAAAAGTGCCACATAGGAAGCCGAAGTAGACTTGAGAAAGACATATCCATACCTCTTTTACTCTATTCAAGCCTAAGGTAATAAATTGAGTTCCATCTATAATTCCAAGTCTTAAGTTTCAGCCCTTATGTTATTTTTGCATGCATTCATGTTCATGGTAACATGTTTATGGTGAATTTTTTGACATTCATTTTGAAACTTTTTGAAAATAATGTTCAAGAGCATTTGTTGCATTCATGTCGGGCCGAATGTCTCTTATTCACTTCTTTACCTATGTTTCTTCGATATTTGGTGATGAATGTTCTCAAGGGGGAGATATTGAAATGCCCTTCACATGCCTCAGAAAGCCCCATAAGTGTATTTTTCAAATATCTCAAAAATCATGTGTCTTGTTTGGGGGAAAAAATGAGTGGGAAAAGGGTAGACCCCAGATTTTAGAAGTCCCATAGCAAAAAATAATTTTTGCAAGAGAATAATTTCTAGTGTGCATCCTTGCCCTTAGAACGATACGGCCTGGTCGCGGACTAGCACAAAGTTTTTCCTTCGCATTTGGTCTGCATCGCTGAGTAGTGCAATCTTCCCCCTGTTTTTCATAGTTCGTCCAAGAGCATTTGGGTAATCACACAATACCTATTTAAATGTGAAATCCTCCATACTTACTCATTTTTCAACTCTAGAACTCATAAAACCCTCTCTAAACGTCTTCAAAAACATCATCAAAACCCTCATTCAAATTCAAGGATTACAAGAACAAGCTTTGGATTTCAAGAACCCAAATCAAGCTTCAAGTCTTCCCCAATTCAATTTCTAGAAATTCCAAGTTTTATGTATGTGGGACTTCATTCACAGGTCCTTTAACCCATCGAACCCAACACTCTTCTCTTTATAAAGTTTCATGAGTTCAAGGTTTGATTCTTCATGGATATTTCCTATTATGCATTGTAAATGTCAATTATATTGAGTTTTTATCAAGTAAAGATTGATTATGCATGAATATCTATTTCAAGCTTATTCTATGAGTTGATTTATATCTATTGAATTTATGCATGATGTGAACCATTGAAACTAAGAACTATTGTGCATTTTGAGATGGATTTCATAGGGTTTTACTACAATATTGTTGGGTAGATTTGAATGACGTTGAGATAAATTGATTTTAGTCCTTCTTGTCTATACTCTTGAATTGCATGATTTTGAACATGTGTCCATATACAAACCATGTGTTTAATTAAATTACATGACAAAGATTTTCAAGTTAAAGATGAATTATTGCATGATTTACAAGTTAAGTGATTTCAGGATAATTATGGGATCCAAAGCATGTATTTAATTCATGAAAGACATCTATGGTTTTTACAAGTGACAAGTTAAGCCCTATTTCAAGATTCTACCTTCTTATGAGCCATTCATGTCAAGTTGAGAGGTCAAACATGATTACTATTTTACCCTCATGTTCAAGATAAGATCACCAGTAGGGGTCAAGCATGTTACAATTTTCTACCCTCTTGTGAATTGCAATGCCTATTAGAAGTGGTCAAGTTTGTGTTTTGTTTTCTACCCTCTAGTATATGGTATATGCCCATGTAGAGGTCAAGTATGTGAATGAGCTACTTATGCCATATGACAAAACAGTTTAGTGGTAGTCAACCTATTCTATGAGGAATCGATTTATTCCTGTGTCGTATTCTCAAGGATTGGCTCAAAGAAAATATTCTATTAAAACTAGCTAGAAAAAGTTTACTAGTTGGTATCGAAAGTCCCCTAAATTCGAATATGTATGGGATATTTTGAACAAGTATTACAACAATTATAAAAATAAGGATTATGAATTGAAGTCAGGTCGTAAATATTTTCACACTAATCTTACTATCCAGTCTATTTAATTAATTTATTATATTAAACTTATAATCATCCGGTCAAGATTGATTTACTAAATTAATCTTATCCCTAGGTTTAATAGCACACATCAATGTAGTTACCTAAAACTATTATTTATATTATTAAATACAAATTATAGTCTTCCAATAATTATTTAACAAGTTGGCCAAATTCATTAATTTATTTGTTCTACAATTGAAACAAATAGTATAAAATAAATAATTAAATAGACTGAAATAATAATATTATCCTACATATTTATGACTCTTCGTCAATTCATAATCTTAAATAAATTAAGTAAACATGATAACCATTAAACTAAAATACAACATAAATAATATTTAAGCATGGTAATAATTTTATTATAAAATAAATTAACCACAAAAACTTACAACAATAATCAAAAGATTACACTGTGTGAACTCGAATGGTCCACAAAATCAACTCCTCAAAAGTCTTGACTTAATACAACCAAAGAAGGCTTTTTAAAGAAGAATAAAACAAGAAGAATGTTGGAATTTTTGATATGTCACAAAACAATCCGGACTACCTATATATAGGCACGGAGGACAAGCGTCCTTTCGTGAAGGACGATCGTCCCATGGAAGGCCAATCGTCCTGCATTGAAGGACAGTCGTCCTTCAGTGACTTTTTTGCTTTTCTAGATTTTCTTCACTTTTTGAGATTTTTTTTGCCTTTTTGACTATTTTCTTTGTTTTGAGGAATTTCCTTCTACATCAGCTTCTAATTTTTCTCCGAGCTTCATGACATGATTTACCGGCACTCTTGTTTGCTTTATTTTGATTTCATTTTGCTTTAATTCCTGTATTATCCTCTGAATAAACCTTGTTTATATAATTCACGTGATTTTGAAAATGTTTTTGAATAAAAGAATTAATATGCCTTGAATTATTTCATTATTTTCAACAAAAACGCTTTCAATATGAGTCCCAAAATAAGAACGAAATGACCTTATCAAATTCCACATATTTAAGTGCTGCTTGCCCTCAAGCAATATACTGTTTATTCACAAAGATTAGGATAACAAAAGATATACAGAAAGTATATTGAACTATACATTTAAAAGAGTAGATGCATGAATTTAGCAATCAACTTTGATTTCTAAAATTACTACCTCTTGTTTTTCTTGAAAAAGTATGTAATTTAGTTCTACTGGACCAAAATAAGATGCATGAATTTAGCAATCAACTTTGATTTCTAAAATTACTACCTCTTGTTTTTCTTGAAAAAGTATGAAATTTAGTTCTACTGGACCAAAATATTTGCACAAATTTTATCCATCAATCATTTTACCCAATTTCGAGGAAGAAAATTAGCAATCAACTCTTTCAATTCTCAAAGTGGTGAGGTCAAGTAAAATTTAATAACTTAGCTGGAACGTTGTTTTAAGAAAAGAAAATTTCAAAATGTAGGGGTTATTTGTTAACACATCCTTGTCCTGTTGGTATGAGAATAATGTACTTTTCCAGAAATAGTCTAGCCTCATCAAATGACATAGAACCAATTGCTTTTTGGCTAGACAATCCATACTTTCTTTTCAACAAGTAATAAGTCTCACCAATTGACAAAGAACCAAATGCTTTTTGACTTATTATTTCATTCTAAACTTAATCTTGACAAGGTGTGTTTCTTTTATTTGACTTGATTTAAAAAACCCTATTATTTTGAAAAGATCTTTTTCATGAACAACGAATGATCATATTTTAAAAATAGAGGAGCATTATAAAAAATTTCTAACAAAGTGTTAAAAATTAATTAGTCTCCTCAATTTTTTATTTTTATTTTATTTCTTTTGAAAATGAAGAGTTGATTTTTCTAACATTATTTCCCAACTTTCAATTCTGGCCGAAATTACCAAAAATATGTGTAAATATATGGTTTGGCAGAAGAAAAGTTACAAACTAAATTTTTTAAAGAAGTATGTAATTTTTAAAATAAAGATGATGACTATGCTCATGTAGCTAATCTAATCAGTATAGATTAAAATACTCCTAACGAGTAGTTTTATCAGAAACTCTATTCTCCTCACACTTAGAGTGAACCACGCCCTCGTGGATCAAAGTGTCTGAAAAATAAAGTTTCTGAATAAAACACTTATATGCAAATACTAATATATCCAATAAAAATCAACGAATAATCAAATAACGCAAGGCATATAACATCATATGACAAAATAGGGGAAAAGGGCATATAGCTCAGAAACATCCCCAATAAATATCGACAAGTCTGTCTAGAAAACTCTGTCTCAAATAGCAAAACGTCTATAGTACAATAAGGATAAATCATACTAGGTCGGATGGTCGGAAGTGCTGCTGGGTGGACGTCTGTCCGGGAACTGAACAAAGTACATCTCCTCTACTCGTGAGTACATCCGGCCAAACCTGTCATCCTGTGCTCTCTGATACACCTCTTACATTGTGGTCCCAGCCTACTAACAAGCATCCTGCGTAGCGGTCCACTGTGCACATCGAGCATCCTATGCCTGTTGTAATGATCTAAGATTATCAATCCCCACCATCATGCTCTGTAGTGTAACTGCATGGCGTGGAGCTCAAGCTGAAGATGATGAAGCCTCAGAAGAAGGCTGATATGCATGTGGCTGTAGTTGAGGCTGAGGAGGCTCTAGGTGTGGCTAGTCAGGTGCTGGAGGATCACGCATCTCCTCCACTATCTCTGACTCAGACTCAGGTACTGGACGAACGAAATGCATATTTCAAAGGTTCGTTGGTGTGAGGTGGACCCTACTATCATTCAGAGACTGCATGTCAATAATTAGATGTGCTAGTATGAGAGACTAGGCTAACAGCATCACTAGTGGACAGGCCTGGATGGTGGGTCTATTCTTCGACCGCTGGGAGGGGAAGAAGCGTGCGACAAATATGGCTAGATTTACCTCCCTATGCTCCACCAAACTCAAGAAGAAGAAGATATCATCCTTACTTACTCGGTTCGCTCCTTGTGGGCATCCGAAGTAAGACATACTCAGAACATAACTCAAGACTCTCCAACCCAGTTCTCGCCAATACAAGGATGTGGACTCCTTTTACCCAAAGACTTGAGTGTCAGTTGAGTAGGTGTGCAAAAATCTGTCATAATCAAAAGAGGTATCCAACTCCCTGACAAGCTGATCAAAAGCTACAAATCGTGTAAAGTCATCAATATATAGTCCTATGTGATAACCCAAATACCTCACTAATAGTGTGTGGTCTTCCCCTCTGAATGGAAAAACCATGCGAGTGTCAGGCCTAATGCAACTCGCCTTCAGCTCCAGACGTTAGTCATTCCAATATCAAAGTGAGCACAAAAACTCCATCGTCAATCCTGGACTCATGGGACCCTCAAAAAGTAGTAATCTCCTCTAACTAAACTCACCTAGTGGAGCATGAATGCTCTCCCACAGTCCATATAATCTAAGGCCTCAACATCAAGAACCATAGGAGGGGTCACCTCTCTCTGATATCGCCACTCTCTAAATTGCTTACGATCATCCGCACTAAAAGGAATCTGCCAACCTAAGTATGTATAGTAGCTGGGTTTCTATGGAACCCAGATCGTTGATGAGCCATCTTCAAAAATAGCCAATGATAAGAAACACATTCTAACACACTCTATATTTGTTTTTCACACCCTTTTCTAAATCACCTTATTATATCATATTAACAGGTTACCTCTCGTTCAGTGCTTCTTTAACATCACTAGCTTGACGCCATAATGTTTCATTTCAAAGCCTCCCAATCTTAGAGGTATATCAAGGATCTTTCCTGGGGCACTCCTCCCCCTTCAAAACTTTTTCAATCTATGACCATTAACCTTAAAGTTCTCACCCTTTCCTTGGAGTTCAACTGTCCCAAATGGATAAATTTTTATTACTTCAAAGGACCAGACCATCTTGCTTTCAGTTTCCCAGGAAATAATTTCAACTGGGAATTGTATAAGAGAATTAGGTCCCCCTCTTTAAAGTCCTTAGATTTCTTGATATGTGAATCATGATATTTCTTCATGTGCTCCTTGTACAAATGATTATTATGAAAGGCTAAGGTCCTCCATTCCAATTCACTGAATTTATAGAATCTCTCCCTTCTAGCACCTTCCAAATCTAGGTATACCTTTTGCAATGCCCATAATGCCTTATATTCAATCTCGATGGGTAAATGGCAAGATTTCCTATAAATGATATAGAAGGGAGTAGATCTTATAGGGGTTTTGTATGTCGTACGGAAGGCCCATAATGCATCATCCATCTTTAGACTCCAATCCTTCTGACTTTTAGCAACTGTCATTTCCAGAATGCCCTTAATATCTCTATTAGCATTTCCCACTAAGCCTTGCATTTGAGGGTGGTAAGCAACACCTCCCTTCTGATGAATGCCATATCTCTCTAAAATTCTAGCCAATGGGTTATTTTGTAAATGTGTCCCTTGATCGCTTATCAGTACCCGAGGTACTCCAAATATTGCAAATAACTTTTTCAAAAATTGTACCACTATACGACTATCATTTTTCGAACATGCCTGTGCTTCGACCCATTTTGAGACATAATCAATTGCCACCAAAATGTACTTATTACCATATGAACTGGGAAAGGGACGTACAAAGTCAATACCCCACACATCAAATACTTCATAAGGAAGTATATAATGCAGTGGCATTTCATCACGTTTGGTAATGTTTCCCATTTGCTGGCATGCCACACATTTAGACACAAATGTATGGGCGTCTCAAAAAATTGTTGGCCAATAGAATCCATAGTCCAATACCTTTTTAGCAGTCTTGCTACCAGAAAAATAGCCTCCAGCTAGCCCAATATGACAGTGTTCTAGGATTTTCTATCCTTCCTCATCGTCAACACATCTTCTAACCACCTGATTTGCATAAACTCAGAATAAGTATGAGTCATCCCAAAAATAACGGACAGCTTCCCTTTTGAGTTTCTTTCTGAGATGGGAAGACAGCATAGTAAGCTCGATACTACTAACGAGAAAGTTGGTGATATTAGTATACCAAGGCATCTTCCCTTGAATTTGTAAAACATTCTCAAAAGGGAATTCTTCGTCCATGTTGCATCTCCCAAATTGTTCAGCCACCTCCGATTCCAGTCGAGAGAGATGGTCAGCTGATTGGTTGGTTACACCTCTCTGATCTCTTATTTGAAGGTTAAATTCTTACAAAAGTAAAACCCAACGTAATAATCTAGGCTTTGCATCAGTTTTCTAAAGTAAATATCTTAATTCCGAATGATCAATGTAGACAATTACTTCAGATAAAATGATATAAGGCCTAAATTTTTCCAAGGCTTAAACAATTGCTAGAAATTCCTTCTCTGTGGTCGTGTAATTTAGTTGTGGTCCTGACAATGTCTAACTAGCATAATAGATTGGGTGAGAACATTTTCCTTCCTTTTGTCCCAATATTGTCCCTACTACCAAATCGCTAGCATCACACATGATTTCAAAAGGTTTTGATCAATCAGGAGCCACAAGAATCGGTGCAGTAATCAACTTTTCCATCAAAGTGATGAAAGCATCCATGCATTCCTTGTCAAAGTTGGATTTTGTCCCCTTTTCCAAGAGATGTGTCAAGGGTTTGGCAATTTTCTAGAAATACCTTATAAACCTCCGGTAAAAACCAGTATGGCCCAAGAAGCTTCAGATGGATTTTGGGGAAGTTGGTGGGGGAAGTCTTTCGATTGCCTCAATCTAAGCTTTATCCACTTTGACACCTTTTCTAGAAACTTTATGCCCTAACATAATTCTCTATTTGACGAAAAATGGCATTTTTCCCAACTCAACACTAGGTGAGTCTCCTCGCACCGCTCTAACACTTTTTCCAAATTATTGAGACATTCTTCAAATGACTCTCCCATAATAGAAAAGTCATCCATAAAGATCTCCATGAAATCACCAATAAATTTCTCAAATATGGCAATGATATATCTCATGAAGGTGGCGGAGGCATTGCACAACCCAAATGACATCTGCCGAAAGGCAAATATTCCAAATGGACATGTAAAAGTGGTTTTTTCCTGATCCTTGAGATTAATATAGATCTGAAAATATGTACTCATACCATCGAGAAAATAGTATTAAGCATGCCCCGCCGAATTTCTTAATCAATTAATCAATGAAAGGAAGTGGAAAGCGATCCTTTCGGGTAGCATCATTCAACTTTCGATAATCAATTACCATTCTCCACCTAGTCACCATGTGACTAGGCACAAGTTCTCCTTTCTCATTTTCCACCATAGTCATCCCTCCTTTCTTTGGGATAAGATGAATAGGAGATATCTATTGATTGTCAGATATTGGATAAATGATACCCACGTTTAACAATCGAATCACCTCCTTTTGCACTACTTCCATCAATTTTGGATTTAATCTCTATTCTGCCTAAACAATAAGCTTGAACCCTTCTTCAATTGTGATTTTATGGGTACAAAAAGTTGGGCTTATTCCTTGAATATCCTCCAATTTCCAAGCAAATGCTTGTTTATATCACCCAAGAACTAACAATAGTTCGCTTTTCTATTCCACAGTTAAATCTGATGCAATTACAATAGGGCACTGCCTCTTTTCATCCAAAAATGCATATTCCAAATGGTTAGGAAGTGGCTTCAATTCTAAAGAATTCAATCTCTCCGGCTTAGCATTTTCAATTTCCTTTTCTAGAACTTCCTCACACTTATCTCCTTCTACCCTCAAAATTGTATCCAGCCCAAAAAGTGTCTTAACAGACCCTTTGTCTTGTATGATCTTTATAGAATAACAAAATTCTGTGCGGTCTAGAGATTTATCCATTATATCGGTGAGCTTGAAAGTGTATTGATTCTCTCAACCTTAAATATCATTTCACCATCATGACCATTAATCAATGCCCTAGCAGTTGCTAT
>DF361730.1:32983-49206 GCA_000787875.1 Solanum virginianum
GGTGAGCTTGAAAGTGTATTGATTCTTTCCAACCTTAAATTTGATTTCACCATCATGAATATTAATCAATGCCCTAGCAGTTGCTAGAAATGGACATCCTAAAATTAGGGGCATTTCTGAATCTTCCTTGATATCCAAGATTACAAAGTCTACAGGAAATGTGAATTTTTCAACCTTTACATGTATATCTTCAATTATACTCCGTGGATAACGAACAAAACTATCCGCTAGTTGAATACACATTCGGGTTTGTTTTAATTTCACAATTCCTAATCTCTCCATAATCGAGGTTGGCATTAAATTAATATTTGCGTCAAAATCTCCCAGTGACTGTTTGAAGCAAATGTCGTCAATAGAATAGGGAATGGTAAACCTCCCTGGATCTTGGCATTTTTCAGGCAACTGCTGGACCATAAATGCAGAATGGTTTGCATTTAGATTCACAACTGGAACATCCTCCTAATCCCTCTTATGAGTAACCAAATCCTTAAGGAACTTAACATATTTTAGCATTTCTATCAAACATCCATGAGGAGTAATTTAACTTCCACTTGGCCCATGATTTCAAGAAATTTTTGGAAGGCCTTTGCATCATCATTTTTCTTCACCCTCAAAGGAAAAGGAATCATTACTTTCTCTATGGCAGGATTTTTACCGAACTGATGGTTCGAGGATGTTTCCTTCTCCTTTTTCTCTTCTTTCTTTTCCCCTTCTTCTTTTATATCTATCTCAACCCTACTTGTCTCCAAGGTTGGTTTCATACTCTGTTCTGGGCCTTGAACCTTTTTCCCACTCCTCAGTACAATAGCACTAATGTGTTTGTAACACCCCACATTTTATAATACTAGTACTATGCAAATGAAATATGATATGACTTTTCAAATTAGCGCGTCAATTTTTTTTAAGTGCTTAAATCTCAAGTAGAGGGCGTTATTTATGTCTAGCGCTGAAGAGGGTCGGGTGTAAATAAGTTTTAAGTCAAATTAAAGAGATCACGACCCTAAATAAAGAGAGAGAATTGAGGTACTTGTAGGACTTAGGAAGCTAGTAGGTGAGTTACCTACTTACTTAGCTTAAATTTATTAGATAAACGGAGATTAGGCCCGACGTTGAATTTGTCCAAGTCCGATCATCAATAAAATTCATGTTAAGGGTGTAACTTTAGCCTGTGTTTTAGCATCATAAATGGACTATACTTAGAGTGCATGATGAAGATTAAAAAGGGCCCAAGTATATCACAACCCACTTAACTAATTGGGCCCAAACTAAGTGAAGAGGGATTTCAGAAAATGGGCAGCCAAGGCCCATCAACTTTGAGACTCATTTAGGCCCAAGTATGAGGGCCAAGCAGTAACATTTACCTCTTAGTAACAAGTGTCAATATGTGGTCAAAAGCTCAAAAGTAAGTCAGACGAAAGATCCTTTAAAAAAAGGAATGAAAACAGCCCCTTAGTCATTTTCACTTTGGAAATATTTCAGCTTTTCTAAAGACTTTTGTTTTCTCTCTACTTTATTTCACAAGGCAGCCAATACAACCCTCTAAGTTCTTGAAGGAAACCTAGATCTTGAAGGCTAAGGTAAGTGGAAATATCCATGTATTTGTTATACTTATCACATGAAAAACAAGATCTATATGCTAGTTGTGCTTGTGCTGGAAATTTGGATAGCATGTGTCCTAAGGATTGTTGTATATTTTTCTTGTTAATTAAGGGGCTTTTCTCTTCTTTGTTGGCTGTATTATGAAGTAAGACATATGTATTTAACAAAGGTTGGTTTGATGGTGATGTAACCAGGCTGTTTCACCCCTTTTACAGTCCACAAAGATGGATTATTGTAGGATATCTTAATTGTACTCTTAAAAGAAATATAACTAGGCTGCTTCACCACTGTAATAGTCCACAAAGATGACATATTGTAAGATATCTTAGTTGTACTCTTAAAAGAAACTTGTGAGCTAGAAATTGGAAATTGTTGTGTCATGACCTTCAACAAATTTGGGAGTATTTGTGGACTATTGTAAGACTGGTTTTATGTGTAACAAAAATGTTGGATACAGTTTGGTTAAAGTTGGAATAGGTTTGGAATTGTCAACGTCGAAATGTAGCAAAGAGATGTAACATTATGCTGTCTATTTGAATGTCAGGTAAAATTGTTATGTGTTGTACTTTGTAGGCTGTTATAAGACTGTTATAGCGCTAAAACATGTTGCACATGATGTGTATATGAGAATGTGTATTAGAAAATATGATTAGGGGCGGAAAGGTTGAATCTTTTGTAATTATTTGCATATCATATGTTGTATCTACAGTCCTCTAGTTCCAATACTATGACCACCAAAAGAATCATCTCAAAAGTAATTGAAAGATAAAGTATATATTGCTTATTGATGGGTGGTAACCCGAAGGGTGCAAGAATCACCTAACCAGGGTCGATCCTATCATGGGGGTAGCCCAAAGGGTTAAAGGAAAAGCCTAACCAGGGCCGATCCTGATATAGATTTACCACTGATCAGCTGGTCATTTGTATTACATGTTGTGCATAGATTATACAGTAAAGGTAAAGGGATAAAAAGAACATTAAGTACATGATCCCACAACATAACTAAGGTGGTCTCTTATCCTACATCATGCATAGTTTCATTTGAGTTGTTACTTCATATACAATATTTTCTGCCTTATATATTTAGTACATTATCTCGTACTGACGTTCCTTACAGGGGACCTGCATTTCATGCTACAGGTACAGGTGCTAGTAGATCTCCCTAGTAGGAGTACAGGATATAAAGTTGCTATTACCAAGCTCCAGGTTGCTTCGGAGCTTTGCTTGTCTAGAGCTTATATTTTTGTATTATATGATTAATCGAGGCGGGGGCTATCCCTACCCTTATCAGATACTCTTTCTTATCTAGACATTTTGTAGACTATGTAAATTAAAGTATGGTCATATCTCGTACTTTATGCAACGTAGCCCCAATAGTCTAGCCATATGCATTTTCTTTTGGCTTGTTATTACTGTTTACTTTCTTAAAGGCATGTTAGATGTAGTAATCCCTTATAATATGTATAGAAAACATATGGATACAGGTTGGTTCTCCTGAGCCTTATGGGCAATGGGTGCTAGACTGCCTTAACGGGATGTTGGAGCATGACAGAAGTGGTATCAGAGCGGGTTATCCTAGGGAGTGTACAAAGCCGTGTCTATGTAAAATCTTGTTTATTGATATGTTATGCACCACATTCATAAGCAGGAGGCTACATGGCATTTAGCAGTTGTTACTTTCTTTTCATTCTTTAGATCATGCTATAGAGCCAAGTGTAATAGATGGATTGTGTCTAACTCTTAAATTATTTTGTACAGCAAGTATACCAGAAACTAGGAAGAACAAAGGTAAAGGAAAGGAGGTAGAAGTGGTAGTTGGTAAAAATAGTCAGATGAGATAATGAAATGAGGCTCAAGATGACTCACCCAGCTCCTGATGAACCCGGAAGTAGTGAAATTCCCCAGTACCTCCTATTGATGCTACAGTGCAGGATCTAAAAAATGCAGACCAACTATTGACTCATATAGTATCTAGCCAAGGTTAAAGACAAGAAGGTCTAGTTATAGGTGTAGGTGGTGTGAATAGGGCAGCTGGCACGAGGATATGTGATTTTCTTAATTTGGACCCTCTATCATTCATTGGGTCAGATCCTAATAAAGATCCCTAAGACTTTATTGATCATATTCAGTGCACTTTGGATGTTATGCACATGAATGGTTTAGAAGCTACCGAGTTAGCGACATACAGGTTGAAGGGGGTGGCTATATTGGGGTATGAAGCTTGGAAGCAATCTAAGGGTATAGATGCACCTCCAACTACCTGGAAGGAGTTCAAAAAGGCATTTTTTGACCATTACTTGCCATTAGAGATCTGAGAGGCCTGCGTAGATCAGTTCTTGAACCTCTATCAGGGGAATATGAGTGTGAGAGAGTATAGCCTTCAATTTAATTCCCTGGCCAGGTTTGCTCCTAATATAGTTTCTACTATGGCAGATAGAGTTCATCGATATGTGGATAGATTGGATAAGTATCTGGTTAGAGACTGTACTATTGCTTCCATGAACAAAGACATAGATATAGCGAGAATGCAAGCTTTTGCACAGAAATTGGAGGACTAGAGGCAAAGGTGGAGGACTAGAGGCAAAGGAGAAGGACACAAGATTTAAAAAAGGGTACAGTCTAAGAAGTCTAGGTCTATAAGGCAGTTTACTTCATCCTAAGGTAAGCTTAGGGCTCAGTTTCCTAATAGACCAACTACGCCATCATCCTCCTACTCTGCAGCTAGTGCTCCACCACAACTTTAGGGGTTTAAAAGAAATTAGTTTGGTCTAAGAAGTGATGGGCAAGGCGCCCTGACAGCGGGATATTCAGAAGGCCAGCAAATGACTGCTACGCAGACTTGTAGATAGTATGGAAGAAGTCATTTAGGTACATGTCATGTTGGGACAGAAGCTTGTTATTGGTGTGGTGCGCGAGGGCATATGATAAGATATTGCCTGAGGAGGCGTATGGGTGATGTAGCACAATCTATTGGGTCAGTTGTTGCATCATCATCATCAATTCCCCCATTTGGTAGAGGTCAACAAGCACCTATGGGTCATTGTAGAGGTATAAGAGGGGCAGCTAGCTCTAGCGGAGTCCAGAATTGTATGTTTGCTCTAGGAGTCAGCAAAATTTAGAAGCTTCACCTAATGTGTTCACAGGTATACTGTCCATCTTTTCATATAATGTATATACATTAATTGACCCAGGTTCTACACTATCATACATTACCCCACTAGTTGCTAGAAAGCTTAAGAGAACACCAAAATATTTGAATAAACCATTTGAAGTATCCACACCAACTGGTGAATCTATTATGGCTAGATGGTTTTATTATGGCTGTGTAGTAACTATTTATGATCAGGACACATTGGCTGACCTCACTGAGCTAGAAATGGTGGAATTTGATGTTATAATAGGTATGGATTGGTTATCTTCTTGCTATGCCACCGTGGATTGCCGAACTAAGAGAGTGTACTTCCACTTTCCAAATGAGGCAGTTCTTCAATTGGAAGGCAATATTGGGGCGCCAAAGGGTAAGTTTATCTCTTATTTTAAGGCAAGAAAGATGATATCTAGGGGGTATATATGTCAAACATTGGGGCACCAAAGGGTAAGTTTATCTCTTATTTTAAAGCAAAAAAGATGATATCTAAGGGGTATATATGTCATTTAATTAGAGTAAGGGATATGGGGGAAAAATTGCCAACTCTTAAATCAGTTCCAATGGTGAATGAATTTGCTGATGTGTTCCCTGAAGAACTTCCAGGTTTACTTCCAAAACGAGAAAAAGATTTTGGTATTGACTTATTACCAAGCACTCAACCTATTTCTATCCCTCCATATAGAATGGCCCCAACAGAATTGCGTATCCCCAGGATTGATGATTTATTTGATCAGTTGAAGTGTGCCAGATGCTTGTCAAAAATTGATTTGAGATCAGGTTATCATTAAGTGAGGGTGAAGGAGAAAGATATACCTAAGACTGCTTTCAGAACATGGTATGGTCACTTTGAATTTCTTGTTATGTCATTTGGGTTAATGAATGCACCAACAATTTTTATGGATCTGATGAATAGGGTATTCAACCCATTCTTGGATGTGTTCATGATAGTATTTATAGATGATATTTTGCTTTTAGATCTGATGAATAGGGTATTCAAGCAATTCTTGGATTGTTTGTGATAGTATTGATAGATAACATTTTGGTATATTCAGGATGAGAATAGGACCACAAAAATCACTTACAACATGTGTTACAGGTTCTTCGTGATAGACAGTTGTATGCCAAATTTTCTAAATGTGAATTTTTGCTAAACTCAGTGGCATTCTTGGGTCATATTATTTCTGACGAGGGAATAAGGGTTGATTCACAAAAGATAGAGGCTGTGAAAGATTGGCCAAGGCCAACGATTCCCATGGAAGTTTAGAGCATCCTAGGGTTGGCAGGTTATTATAGAAGGTTCATTAAAGGTTTTTCTTCTATTTTTGTACCTCTAACAAAGTTGATACATAAGGCAACCAAGTTCCAATAGAATGATGCATGTGAAAGGAGCTTCCGTGAGCTGAAAAATAAGCTAACTTCTATGCCTGTGCTAGTATTTTCAGAAGGCACCGAGGGGTATGCAGTATATTGTGATGCTTCAAGAGTTCGCTTAGGGTGTGTACTGACACAACATGGTAGGATGATTGCTTATGCATCTAGATAGCTATGACTATATGAGAAAAACTATCCAACACATGATCTTGAACTAGTAGCAGTTGTATTTGTATTGAAAATATGGCACCACTATTTGTATGGGGTTCACGTTAACATATATACTGACCATAAGAGTTTACAGTATATTTTCAAGTAGAAAGACCTAAATCTAAGACAGTGGAGATGGTTAGAGCTAATAAAGGATTACGAAATTGATATACTATACCATTCGGGGAAGACAAATGTGGTAGCCGATGCTCTGAGGCAATCCTGAATACTGTTGATCAGGCCAAGGTAAGTCAAGGAGTGGCTAAAGATCTGCGTGAACTAGCTATCTTGGGAGTTTATCTTCTTGAAACCCCAAAGGAAGGAATTGTTGTACATAATGCAGCAACATCTTCATTGGAAATGGAGATCAAAGAAAATCAGTTCGAGGATCCTGTTCAATGACAACTTACGGAAAATGTGAGTCAGGGTATGATAAAGCGCTTTGACCTTACACAAAATGGAGTACTCTATTACCAAAATATATTATGTGTGCCTGATATTAATTGATTAAGAAAGAGGATAATGGAAGAAGCCCATCATTTTAGATATTCCATCCATCCAGGATCAACTACACACCATTCAAACACTTGAAGATATGCTGCGAGCTTTTGCATTGGATTTGCCTGATAAAAATAGCTACCACTCAAGTATCAAGACGGCACCTTATGAAGCTTTGTTTGAAAGGAAATATAGGGCGCTGATTATATGGTTTGAAGTAGGAGAAACCACCTTACTTGGGCCGGATCTAGTACAACAAGCTATGAAAAAGGTTAAGGTAATATAGCAGCGGCTAGAAATAGCCCAAAGTCGCTACAAATTATATGCGGATGCTAGAAGTATAGAACTAGAGTTTTCAGCAGGGGATTGGGTATTCTTAAAGGTATCTCCAATGAAAGGGGTTATGAGATTTGGTAAGAAAGGAAAACTAAGCCCTCATTAAATAGGGACATATCAAATTATTAAGAGGTTCAGTCAGGTTACTTATGAACTAGAGCTACCCCAAGAGCTTTCAATGGTTCATCTAGTTTTCCATGTCTCAATGCTCCAAAAATACATAGGTGACCCATCCTATATCACTCCTATTGAGGATGTCTAGGTTATAGAAGATCTCACCTATGAAGAGGTACCTGTTGCTATTCTAGATCGTCAAGTTAAGAAAGTAAGGAATAAAGAAATAGCTTCAGTGAAAGTACTTTGGAGGAACCAGAAGGCAGAAGAAATAACATGGGAGGCCGAGGACGCGATGAAAACAAAATACCCTTACTTATTTGAAGCTAAATAGGAAGTCCAACATGCAGAATTGGGATACTAATAGATACGTGTGATTAAATACTTAATGTGTTGTCAAAAGTTTGTGTAAGTAAAATTTTAAACTTGGTTAAGCTATTTAATTGTTCTAACATTCGAGGATGAATATTCCTAAGGGGGGAGGATGTAACACCCCACATTTTAAAATAATAATATTATGCAAATGAAACATGATATGGCTTTTCAAATTAGCCCATCAATGTTTTTTAAGTGCTTGAATCTCAAGTAGTGGGCGTTATGTATGTCTAATGCTGAAGAGGGTCGGGTGTAAATAAGTTTTTAGTCAAATTGAGGAGATCATGGTCCTAAAAAAGAGAGAGAACTGAGGTACTTGTAAGACTTAGGAACCTAGTAGGTGAGTCACCTACTCACTTAGGTTAAATTTGTTAGATAAACGGAGACGAGGCCCGACGTTGACTTTGTCCAAGTTCGATCATTAATAAAATCCATGTTAAGGGTGTACGTTTAGCCCAAGTTTTAGCATCATAAATGGACTATATTTAGAGCACAAGATGAAGAATAAAAAGGGCCCAAGGATATCATAACCCACTTAACTAATTGGGCCCAAACTAAATGAAGAGGGATTTGGGAAAATGGGCAGCCAAGGCCCATCAACTTTGAGACCCATTTAGGCCCAATTATGAGGGCCAAGATGTAGCATCTACCTCTTAGTAACAAGTGTCAATATGTGGTCAAAAGCTCAAAAGTAAGTCGGCCAAAAGATGCTTTAAAAAAAGGAATGAAAACAGCCACTAAGTCATTTTCACTTTAGAAAATTTCAGCTTTCCTAAAGACTTTTGTTTTCTCTCTACTTCATTTCACAAGGCAGCCAATACAACCCTCTAAGATTCTTGAAGAAAACCTAAATCTTGAAGACTAAGGTAAGTGAAAATATCCATGCATTTCTTATACTTATCACATGAAAAACAAGATCTATATGCTAGTTATGCTTGTGCTGGAAATTTGGACAACATATGTCATAAGGATTGTTATACACTTTTCTTGTTAATTAAGACGCTTTTCTCTTCTTGGTTGGCTATATTATAAAGTAAGACATATGTCTTTAACAAAGGTTGATTTGATAGTGATATAACCAGGCTGCTTCACCACTGTTACAGTCCACAAAGATGACTTATTGTAGGATATCTTAGTTGTACTCTTAAAAGAAACTTGTAAGCTGAAAATTAGAAATTGATGTGTCACGACCTTCACCTAATTTAGGAGTATTTGTGGACTATTGTAAGACTAATTTTATGTGAAAAAAAATGTTGGATACAGTTTGGTTAAAGTTGGAACAGGTTTGGAATTATCAACGTCGAAATGTAGCGAAGGGATATAACATTATGCCGCCTATTTGAATGTTGCATAAAATGGTTATGTGCTGTACTTTATAGGCCGTTGTAAAACTCTTAGGGCACTAAAACAGGCTGCACATGATATGTATATGAGAATGTGTACTAGAAAATACGATTAGGGGCGGAAAGGTTGAAAGAACACGCTCGGGTTCATAATTATACCCTTGCTGCCCACATGTTGCATCTTATAAGATTGGGCTGCCAAGATGTATCTATTAGCTGCTAATGCTAGTTTTATCACCTACTATACTATAGATAAATATTGGGAGAAAGGAAAGGTTATCTCGAGGTAATAGCGAGGTCGTACAACGAGGTATATAAGGCTACTTGAATTCGTATTACTTGACATCAAATCTAGATTCTTCCTTGGCACATAAACACACTTACCAAATCCAACACAAATGTTATCCATGTCTTAACTCTTTAACAAGTTCATATGCTCCCATACATAGTCACCTTCAAATCGGCAAGATACTTAAGATCCAACACAAATGTTATCCGTGTCTTAACTCTTTAACAAGTTCATATGCTGTTATACATAGTCACCTTCAACTCAGCATATATACTTGGATAACAACATACACAATTTCATTATACTAATAAAGATCATGATTAGCTCTACATACAAGGCATGTTATTATCTACAGTAAACTACTTCCATTCATTGTGATGTTGTCTTTTGTGATTATTTACATGTCATATGTTGTAGCTACAGTCCTCAAAATCAAATACTATGACCACCCAAAAGAATCATCATAAAAGTAATTAAAAGATAAAGTGTGTATATATATGTATATATTGCTTATTAATGGGTGGTAACCCAAAGGGTGGAAGAATCACCTAGCCAGGGTCGATCATATCACGGGGGATACCCCAAGGGGTTAAAGGAAAAGCCTAGCCAGGGCCAATCCCGATATAGATTTACCACTAGTTAGCTAGTCATTTGCATTACATATTGTGCACAGATTATACAGTAAAGGTAAAGGTATAAAAAGAACATAAAGTATATGATCCCACAGTATAACTAATGTGGTCTCTTATCCTACACCAGTGCATAGTTTCATTTGAGTTGTTACTTCATATATAGTACTTCCTACCTTACAAATTTAGTACATTATCTTGTATTGACGTCCCTTAGGGGGGACCTGCATTTCATGCTGCAGGTACAAGTGCTAGTAGATCTTCCCAATTGGAGTACTGGATATCCAGTTGTTGTTTCCAAGCTCCAGGTTGCTTTGGAGCTTTGCTTGCCTAGAGCTTATATTTTTGTGTTGTACGGTTAATTGAGGTGGGGCCTATCCCGACCCTTATCTGATACTTTTCCTTATCTAGAGGCTTTGTAGACTATGTAAATTAAAGTGTGGTCATATCTCATACTTTAGACAACGTGGCCCTAACGACCTAGCCATATGCATTTTTGTTTAGCTTGTTATTACTATTTACTTTCTTAAAGGCATATTAGATGTAGCAATCCCTTATAATATGGATAGAAAATATATGGATACAGGTTGGTTCTCTCGAGCCTTATTGACAATTGGTGCCAGTCCGCCTTAACAAGATATTGGGGCGTGACAGAAGTGGTATCAGAGTGGGTCATCCTAGAGAGTCTACAAAGTCGTGTCTATGTAGAATCTTGTTTATTGATGTGTTGTGCACCATATTCATAAGCAAGAGGCTATGTGGTATTTAGGAGTTGTTACTTTCTTTTCATTCTTTAGATTGTGTCATAGAGCCATGTGTAATAGGTGGATTGTGTCTAACTCCTAAATTATTCTGTACAGCAAGTATGCCAGAAACCAGGAAGAACAAAGGTAAAGGGAAGGAGGTAAAATTGGAGGTTGGTAAAACCAGTCGGGTGAGACAACAAAACGAGGCTTAAGATGAGTCTCCGTCACAGACATCTCTAACTCACCCAGCTTCTTATGAACCTGAAAGTAGTGAAATTCCCCAGTACCTCCTATTGATGCTACAGTGCAGGATCTAAAAAATGCACGACCAACTATTGAGTCGTATAGTTGCTACCCAAGGTCAAAGATAGGAAGGTCTAGTTATAGGTGTAGGTGGTGCGAATAGGGCAGCTGGCACGAGGGTATGTGATTTTCTTAATTCGGACCCTCCATCATTCATTGGGTTAGATCCTAATGAAGATCCCTAAGACCTTATTGATCAAATTCAGCGCACTTTGGATGTTATGCACGTGAGTGGTTTAGAAGCTGCTAAGTTAGCGACATACAGGTTGAAGGGGGTGGCTATATTGGGGTATGAAGCTTGGAAGCAATCTAAGGGTATAGATGCATCTCTAACTTCCTGGAAGGAGTTCAAAGAGGTATTTCTTGACCATTACTTACCATTAGAGATCTGAGAGGCCTGCACAGATCAGTTCTTGAACCTCCATCAGGGGAATATGAGTCTGAGGGAGTATAGCCTTCAATTTAATTCCCTGGCCAAGTATGCTCCTAAAGTAGTTTCTACTATGGCAGATAGAGTTCATCGATATTTGGATAGATTGGATACATATCTGGTCAGAGACTGTACCATTGATTCCTTGAACAAAGACATGGATATAGTAAGAATGCAAGCTTTTGCATAGAAATTGGAGAACCAGAGGCAAAGGAGAAGGACACAAGAGTTAGAAAGGGCGCAGTCTAAGAAGGCCAGGTCTATAGGGCTATTTACTTCATCCCTAGGTTAGCTTAGGCCTTAGTTTCCTAATATACCCCCTAGGCCATCATCCTCCTACTCTGTAGCTAGTGCTCCACCACAACTTCAGGGGTTTAGGAGAAATCAGTTTGGTCCAAGAAGTGAAGGGCAAGCCGCCCGGACAGCGGGAAATTCAGCAGGCCAGCAAATAACCCCTATGTAGCCTTATAGACAGTATGGAAGAAGTCATTTAGGTATATGTTATATTAGGACAGATGTTTGTTATTGGTGTGGTGTGCCAGGGCATATGATAAGAGATTGCCCGAGGAGGTGAATGTAGCACAATATACTAGGTCTGTTGTTCCATTATCATCATCAGTTTCCCATTAGGTAGAGGTCAACAAGCACTTATGGATCATGGTAGAGGTGTAAGAGGGGCAGCTAGCTCTAGCGGAGTCCAGGCTGTGTAGTAACTATTTGTGATCGTGACACATTAGCTAACTTTATTGAGCTAGAAATAGTGGAATTTGATGTTATAATGGGTATAGATTGGTTAGCTTCTCGCTATGCCACCATGGATTGCCGAACTAAGAGAGTGTACTTCCACTTTCCCAATAAGGCAGTTCTTGAATAGGAAGGCAATATTGGGGCACCAAAGGGTAAGTTTATCTCTTATTTTAAGGCAAGAAAGATGGTATCCTAGGGGTATATATGTCATTTAGTTAAAGTGAGGGATATGGGGAAAGAATTGCCAACTCTTAAATCAGTTCCAGTGGTGAATGAATTTGCTGATGTTTTCCCTGAGGAACTTCTAGGTTTACCTCCAGAATGAGAAATAGATTTTGGTATTGACTTACTGCCAGGTACTCAACCTATTTCTATCCCCCCATATAGAATGGCCCCAGCAGAATTGCGTGAATTAAATGAGCAGTTAAAAGACTTATTGGAGAAGGGTTTTATAAGACCTAGTGTGTCCTCTAGGGGTGCACCAGTGTTATTTGTATGTAAAAAGGATGGATCATTGAGAATGTGTATTGACAATCAACAATTGAATAGGGGTGATAATTAAGAATAAATACCCCTCCAAGGATTGATGATTTATTTGACAAGGTGCCAGATGCTTTTCAATAATTGATTTGAGATCAAGTTATCATCAAGTGAGAGTAAAGGAGAAAGATATACCTAAGACTGCTTTTAGAACATGGTATGGTCACTTTGAATTTCTTGTTATGTCATTTGGGCTAATGAATGCACCAACATTTTTTTATGGATCTGATGAATAGGGTATTCAAGCCATTTTTGGATGTGTTCATGATAGTTTTTATAGATGACATTTTGGTATATTTAGGATCAAAATAGGACTACGCAAATCACTTACGACAAGTGTTACAGGTTATTTGTGATAGACAATTATATGCCAAATTTTCTAAATGTGAATTTTGGCTAAACTTAGTGGAATTCTTTGGTCATATTGTGTCTGACGAGGGAATAAGGGTTGATTCACAAAAGATAGAGGCAGTGAAAGATTGGCTAAGGCCAACGACACCCACGGAAGTTCCGAGCTTCCTAAGGTTGGCAGGTTATTACAGAAGGTTCGTTGAAGGTTTTTCCTCTATTTCTACACCTTTAACAAAGTTGACACATAAGGCAACTAACTTCTAATGGAATGATGCATGTAAAAGGAGCTTCCGTGTGCTAAAAAATAAGCTAACTTCTGCGCCTGTGCTAGTACTTCATGAAGGCACCGAGGGGTATGCAGTATATTGCGATGCTTCAAGAGTTGGCTTAGTATGTGTACTGATACAACATAGTAGGGTGATTGCTTATGCATCTAGTCAGCAACGACCACAAGAGAAAAACTATCCAACACATGATCTTGAACTAGTAACGGTTGTAGTTCCATTGAAAATATGGTGCCACCATTTGTATGGTGTTCACGTTTACATATATACTGACTATAAGAGTTTGCAGTATACTTTCAAGCAGAAAGACCTAAATCTAAGAGAGCGGAGATGATTAGAGCTAATAAAGGATTATGACATTGATATACTATACCATCCGGGGAAGGCAAATGTGGTAGCCGATGCTCTGAGTCGTAAGGCAATCCTGATACTAGTGATCAGGCTAGGGTAAGTCAATGAGTGGCTAAGGATCTACGTCAACTATCTATCTTGGGAGTTCGTCTTCTTGAAACCCCAAAGGAATAGATTTTTATTCATAACGTATCAACATCTTCATTTGAAATGGAGTTCAAAGAAAAATAGTTCAAGGATCCTGTTCTACGATAACTTAAGGAAAAAGTGAGTCAGGGTATGATAAATGGCTTTGACCTTACACAAAATGGAGTACTCTATTGCCAAAATAGATTATGTGTGCCTAATATTAATGGATTAGGAAAGAGGATAATGGAAGAAGCCCATCATTCTAGATATTCCATCTATCCAGGATCAACTAAGATGTACCACGACTTGAAGGGAATGTTTTGGTGGGGAGTGAGACATTGTAGAATTTGTGGCTCAATGTCTAAATTGCCAATAAGTGAAAGTAAAACACCAAAAGCCAGGAGGTTATATGCAATGTATAGAGCTTCCAACATGGAAATGGGATATGATCAATATGGATTTTAGTACCGATTTGCCTCGCTCATTTCAGAAGTTTGACTCTATATGGGTTATAGTTGACAGACTCACAAAGTTAGCACACTTCATGCTAGTCAGGTGTGATTATACAGCTAAGGAGTATTCCAAGCTATACCTTAAAGAGATAGTCAGGATACATGGAGTCCCAATGTCCATTATTTCTTACCGAGGAGCTCAATTCATTGCAAAGTTTTGGAAGTCCTTCCAAAGAAGTTTAGGGACACAAGTTAGAAACAGCCCAAAGTCGCTACAAATCATATGCGGATGCTAGAAGGAGAGAACTAGAGTTTTAAGTAAGGGATTGGGTATTCTTAAAGGTATCTATAATGAAAGGGGTTATGAGATTTGGTAAGAAGGGAAAACTAAGCCTACGTTACATAGGGCCATATCAGATTATTAAGAGGTTTAGGCAGGTTACATATGAACTGGAGCTACCCCAAGAGCTTTCAATGGTTCATCCAGTTTTTCGAGCTACCCCAAGAGCTTTCAATGGTTCATCCAGTTTTCCATGTCTCAATGCTTCGAAAATGCATTCGTGAACCATCCCATATCACTCTTATTGAGGATGTGCAGGTTACAGAAGATCTCACCTATGAAGAGGTACCTATTGCTATTCTAGATCATCAAGTTAAGAAGCTAAGAAATAAAAGTTTAAACTTGGTTCAGCTATTTAATTGTTCAAACATTTGAGGACGAATGTTCCTAAGGGGGGAGGATGTACCACCCCACATTTCATAATACTAGTACTATGCAAATGAAACATGATATGGCTTTTCAAATTAGCGCGTCAATTTTTTTAAGTGCTTGAATCTCAAGTAGAGGGCGTTATGTATCTCATTGGGATACTAATAGGTACGTATGATTGAATATTTATTGTATTGTCAAAAGTTTGTGTAAGTAAAAGTTTAAACTTGGTTCAGCTATTTAATTGTTCAAACATTTGAGGACGAATGTTCCTAAGGGGGGAGGATGTACCACCCCACATTTCATAATACTAGTACTATGCAAATGAAACATGATATGGCTTTTCAAATTAGCGCGTCAATTTTTTTAAGTGCTTGAATCTCAAGTAGAGGGCGTTATGTATGTCAAGTAGAGGGCGTTATGTATGTCTAACGATGAAGAGGGTCAGGTGTAAAAAAGTTTTTAGTCAAAATTGAGGAGATCACAGCCCTAAATAAAGATAGTGAATTGAGGTACTTATAGGACTTTAGAATCTAGTAGGTGAGTCACCTACTTACTTAGCTTAAATTTGTTAGATAAACGGAGACGAGGCCCGACGTTGAATTTGTCCAAGTCTGATCATCAATAAAATCAATGTTAAGGATGTAACTTTAGCCCATGTTTTAGCATTATAAATGGACTATACTTAGAGAACAAGAGGAAGAATAAAAAGGGCCCAAGGATATCACAACCCACTTAACTAATTGGGCCTAAACTAAGTGAAGAGGGATTTGGGAAAATGGGCAGCCAAGGCCCATCAACTTTGAGATTCATTTTGGCCCAAGTATGAGGGCCAAGCTGCAGTATCTACCACTTAGTAACAAGTGTCAATATGTGGTCAAAATCTCAAAAGTGAGTTGGCCAAAAGATGCTTTAAAAGAGGAATAAAAATAGCCCCTAAGTTATTTTCACTTTGGAAAATTTCAGCTTTCCTAAAGACTTTTGTTTTCTCTCTACTTCATTTCACAAGGCAGCCAATACAACCCTCTAAGTTCTTGAAGGAAACCTGGATCTTGAAGGATAAGGTAAGTGAAAATATCTATGTATTTGTTATACTTATCACATAAAATACAAGATCTATATGCTAGTTATGCTTGTGCTGGAAATTTGGACAGCATGTGTCCTAAGGATTGTTGTACACTTTTCTTGTTAATTAATGGGATTTTCTCTTCTTGGCTGGCTATATTATGAAGTAAGACATATGTATTTAACCAAGCTTGGTTCGATAGT
>DF361729.1:2470-49223 GCA_000787875.1 Solanum virginianum
AAACCACAGCATCACGCCAGAAGTTTCAATTCTCTGAACAAATCTCCAATCACATAGCACAAATGTAGGATAAGTAAGCTGGCGTCCCTGAACTTAGTTATCCTATAATAAATATGGCATTAAGCCACCAAACCAAAGGCCCAATCTCACCTCAACACCGTCTAAGTGAAGCCGACCCATGGGCCAGGCTGACCCCGCCGTAGCCAACCATCTTCGGAAAATATATACATATTTATATAGTATATAGGCACGACTATAACCAGCCCGGGAACTGGTGAACGAAAATATAGTGGCACGAATAGAGTAGAGTGGATTTTATGCATAAGAATCACTTTTTGAGTATAACCTTGAATTCAAATTCATATTTGGAGATTATGAATTTATTAGAACAAATTGCTCCTTTAGAGTCCATTATGTATAACAAGTAAATTCCCAAATTCAACTTAGTTTACAAGACCTTAATTTGAAATATCCTCACTTGTACCAAAATAATTATTTTTGTAGGAACAATACATTGGTCAATCACATTATTCATGTTAGAGGTCAAAAATAATGTTTACTAGTTAGATTAACTAAAATTGGAAAAATTACATTTTTAAGAAAATTACGAGTTATGCTACTTAAATTTCCAAATTATAGGAAATACTTCGTATCACACTCAAAAAAAGAATTTTGTTGAGGTTTCGGAATAGTGAATAATTATTCACATTTACAACCATGACATATGTACATGGGTCACTAAGTTTCTGTTTATTTTCTTTCCTTAGAACTTTGGAACCAAGGTGACTGTGATATGCCAACCTCTTTGAGGTTCAAATTATCTTTCTTTAGATTTCCTCAAAGTTGGAGGATTTACAAAAAGGAGCAAAGGAGTGGTTCAAGATAACATAGTTACCAACTAGTCTTGCCATGGAAAGAATCACAAACTTTATTTGTAACAATTTCGGATACACAAGAGTTGGATTATTTCTTTCAAAACTGTCTCACAGGGCAGCAGCCCCCATATTCAAAGTTCATCCATATTTAAATACTTTTACATGCTCTAAGAATCACATGCCCCTACCCAACACACAACACAAACTCCCGACGACAAAGGAAACCTTAAAACGCAAAAACGCGACATTACCTCATTTTTACCAAACCTTCAAAATCTGGATAGTTGCTCAATATATACATAAATAACATATTAAATTAGCTCAAAACACTCCAAGAATCACAACACAACACTCCAACGCTCGACAAGAACCCACAATATCAAAACGCAATAAATTTCACAATTGTATCCCCTCCAATTCGACCACAAGTTCAAAAAGGTATACACACAAGTTCTTATACTTTTTCCACTCTCATATAAGCCCACAAGAACTATATTCTATACCCACAATACATAAAGACATAAAATTGCAACAATTTGCACTTATACATACATATATACCTAAGTTTGAAATTCACTTCGCAAGCTTCAATCTCAACCAAACAATCAAATTTTTCTTAGTTATCTCTTCAACATAACACCATCAAAGATATTAGAACTCATTAATTAAGCTCAAGAGAAGAGAATTTGTAACTTACCTTCAAACCCTTTTCACAACTTCAACTCTTCATATACGAATTTCTACGTGTTTCCTCGCCAAACCAAAGCTTCTACGATACTTGGGGGAACCAATATACCAAGCTTTAAGCCTTAGAATTGAAGAAAGAAGTATTTCTACGCATTTCCTTGGCAAACCAAAGCTTCTAAGACCCTTGGGGGATCCAACATACCAAGCTTTAAGCCTTAGAATTGAAGGAAGAAGCAAAATAAAAAAAATGTGGTGGATCACTGTAGCAGGCAGATTGCCAAATTACTGTAGCAGTGCTCTCCAAAAATTTTCTAACTGTTGAAATAGAAACTAAAGCCTCTCTTACAACATATATATAAATATATAAAATGTCATAAATCCTTCTTTGTAAATTAAATGAATGTATAAGTATACTAATGATAGGTCATGGCCACTTAAAAAATTTATTCTTGGTCAAATAACACTTGAACCAATCACAACATATACACTTAGTTCCTAGGATTTGAATTTTTCTCCACTTGTAAATACATAAGGAAGGACTTAATATCCTTGGTCTTGTAAGTGTACACTTGTACAAGTCCTAAAAATGACACTAGTGATCTCAAATTTTGCCATGGTACCAAAAAGGCAATATACGGTTTCTAGCAATCCGCTTGTTTTCCACTCCTATTCACATCCATCTATTGCAATTCTAAGTCAAAGTGTGCTACTAGTGCCAATATAATTTGCAAGTAGTCCTTTTTAGACTTGGGAGAAAAGATTTTTTCGTAATAAATTTCTTCTTTTTGATTGAATCCTTTAGCATCTGATTTTGATTTACATCTTTTATCTTGCTTGATGAGTCCTTTTTAATTTTAAAGGACCATTTACTTCCAATGACTTTAAAACAACTATGAAACTTGACCAAATTCTAGACCTCATTATTTTTATGAAATTCATCTTTACTTTCATGAAATTATATCACAATTAGAATCTTTATAATTTATAGCTTGTGAAAAAGACTCGGAATTATCTTTAACTTTAATGTCAGATTCTTGTTAATATGTAACAAAATTACTACGAATCACTAATTTTCTCTCTCTATTAGATCTTCTTAATGTTAAACCAACATTTTTCTATGGTATCATATTATATAATTTGTTTTTGAATAATTTCAGAAATAACTTGAACAACTTGATTTATGGAAACCTTTTCAGCAGCTTGTGGAATCTCATTGATTAGGTAATTCAACATCCAACTGTACTTGAGAGGCGTTGTGTATGACGATTAATCTATTAGTCGCAGTGGAAGGTCAATCTCTTACAGAAATTGTATTTTGAAATTGATCACTTCCACTATTTAGTCATTCATAAGAGATTTTTGCATTTTTTGATTTCACACTCTTAATGTTAGATAGATAATAGAATCTACATCCATTATACCTTTTGGCATATCCGATAAAAATACCCACTTATTATGATCTAAGCTAGGTCATAGACATGACACAGTGATCAGAACCTCTAAGGACTTCAACAAAGTCTCTTAGTACATAAGCATTCATTAGGTAATAAACATGATCAACAATCTAAGATAAAGCAAAAACTAAAGTTTCAGGTCAAGATAGACTAGGCAAAAAGAAGAAGTCAAAATATTTTTCAAATAAATGGGATTACACCTCAACAATTTGTCTAAGCATGCCTCTACTAGTTTAGAGGGGCCATCGGATAAGCCCTAGCTCAGTTAAAACATAAAATAGTGAAATAGTCCAAAATATAGCTTGATTATAATCTCATAGTTCATAACATCATGCATAAAAGTTTCTTATTTCATGCTAGGGTCCTAGGTATCCTCTTAGGATCCTGAGTCATCCCTGGAGATCCAAGGTCACCTTTAAGGTCCTAATTACTTACTCATAAGCATACTAGGGTTCCAGGTCTCTTCTTATGTTCCTAAGTTTCCCTTTTGGGATCCTAGGTCACTTTCAAGATCCTAAGTTTTCTATTCGTAATCATACTTGAAACTTTATACGTGCAAAAGTATGATCATGGAGTGAAGACGAGTAGGGTCTGAGCCTAGGGCTTAGGTACGACATGGCGAATGGAGAATTTAAAGGTATCCCAAACAATCCTCATAGCATTCTTAAGAACATCATTGATTTTAAAATATAATACAAGCTTTAATTAGTCAAACTAAGGGGATTCGGGACTTGGGACGTAAGCTATGGGAAAAGGTTAAGAGACTTTCTATCATTCAATCTTATCAAACAATGCTAAGGGAAGGAAACATGGGACATACTTTTTGGGGAAATAGGGACTTAAGGAAAACACCATCTCATAATCAACATCATAAGAATCAACATACATGGGATAGGGACTAAGGGATAAGTCTCTATAGAAGCGTAGACATCACATAGTACGTACATAGCATAAATATCCAACAATACCTCTAATCATGAGTAGCACGGGGGCCAAGACATGTCCCAGGCTCACTCTCAATTGTAAGAAGTAAAGTAATAGTGTCTCAACATAACAAGCTAGATAGAAAATGGATATTGCCTCGAACTGGAGGACTCACCACAACACAATGTCTTCACGAACCGAACTGACCACGAGGAGTTGGATGAGGAAGTGCTCCTGTCCCTACATGATTAAATCATGTAGGCAAAAAGTATGCATTAGTACTTTGAATATACTAGTAAGTGGGATGCAATGTAATAATAGATCATAAGCTATATAGACAAGATGCATAATCATATATAACAGAAATAAGCTCAATATGACATGCATGAGTAATGTTTTAGTCAAAACATGCATGGATGGTAAAAATTAACTCAAAGACATAACATACATATGTGGAAGGAGATCGTAATCGACATAAAATACCATGCAATCTACTATATGGAATCAAACATAATCCCCTACGTTGACACAGGGAAACCATTTGCCAGATAGAACTCTGTCAACTTAAGCACGTTTCTTTAACTATTATAATGACCTAGGTGGATCCACTAGCCTAGCCTACTAGGGCTTCTATGGTGGCACATAGTTAATAAGACAAAGGGTTGCTACTAGGTCTCCCTTACCGAGTCCCACCTTAATGCCCTATTCGGTGCTAAGTCCTTCCCACGAAATACATCAAAAAGCATAAGCATAACTGTATACATTCATAAACTTTTAAACATAATATTATTGTAATAGGAGTAACTCATAAAAATTATGATCCAACAAGTGACAATTGTCCTTATCACAAGAGGATCCATTCTTTGGTGACAACTGTCCTTATCACCATATTTAACTTTCATAAGGAGGATTTATAACTTCATAAATTTCATACATTTTTATATCATATAGTTAAACCCTCATTATTTTGAAATCATACTTCATTAGAAAACTCAATATGAAAATTGGGTGGGTTTAATGCATGTAGGATTTAAATCATGTAACTCCAGAGGACAACACATGGATGTAGTGAAAATTATCAATTTAAAATATCCTCATGCAACCCACCACAATCATTCATAATATCATTGAAACATAGGTATGGAAATATGAAATTCATCTTATAAAATTATCAACTTTATAATATCTCATGGTTTCATAACATTCATAACCTTAAATATTATAACATAGTTCATAATGGTAAACCTTTGTAGGTTAATTATGCAATTCAATCCAATAAATGATAATTTTTAAATATCTCATGCATAATAGGAGTAATAAGAAATACTCGTAAGAACTCTCATAGGATGAAGCCTTGAAAAGCTGGAAGAAGACTTGTAGAATCATGTTGAATCACCTTGATGCTTACCCTTTGGTGGAAGAGCCTTTAATGCAAGAAACTTGATGGAATTTGGAAAGTTTAGAGAGATATTTAGGAGTTTTTAGAGTGATTTTAGGCCTAAAAATAGTGATTTTTTCATGCATTCCTGTATATATGGGCTCAGAGATATGTCCCAATTGTACTTACTCAAATCTAGAAATTTTTGAAAATTTTTGTTCATAGATGAAATAGGATCGCAACACGGACTTGTTTCACCATAGTTTATTTCCACGCAAAGTTAAATTATTCCCTATTTTGGCCTAGGAATGAGTCTAGGTTAATTTTATACTAAAATATACCCTCTTCTTGACGCGGAGAGATTGCATACCTCTCTAGCAAGTGCAAAAACATACAAAAAGTTATTTTTTCGATACGGTCGACTTAAAAATTCAAGGAGATCTTTTCTTGATACAATTTTGCCTCTTAAAAATGAATACAAACTTAGATTTTTTGAAAAACAAACAGATTTTATGATATTTAGGAATTTTACCACAAGAACATTCTGAATCGCTTAGGAGGTGTTACAATATCTTTGCCTTGGAAACATTCATCCCCGAATGTAATGAAAACACGCTTGAGAGGAGTAACAAGAAAATTTTCAACCCTAACATAAATGCATCAATTCAACTTAAATATTATTTTCATGATATCTTAAACTTGTGCATCAAATATCATTGAAATATGTCACTATGCGTATGTATGCATGCAACATGACACAAAAGGGGCTGAATTTCATGACTTAACAACATAGACATGATTATCTTAGTACCTTAGGCTTAAATAGAGTGAAAAAGATGAGGATATCATTTTATCATATCTACTTTCGCTTCCCAAGTTGCACTATTTGACTTGTTGGTTCCTTTAGAAGATCTTAACGGATGCTACATCTTTATTCCTCAATCTCTTCACTTTCCTATCCAATATCTCAATGGGAACTTCCTCATATGTAAAATTTTCCTCGACACTCACATCTTCCGATGGAATTATGGAGTTTGGATCCCTCATGAATTTCCTTAAAATCGACACATGAAATACTGGATGAATCATATTCATTTCCAATGGTAATTTTAACTCATAAGTCACCTTGCCAGCCCTTCTCACAATTTTGTAAGGCTCTACATACCTAGGGCTCAACTTTCCTTTCTTGCGAAATTGAATCACACCCTTCATGGGTGATACCTTCAAGCAGACCTAATCACCAACACTAAACTCAAAGTCCCTTCTCCTCACATCGGAGTAAGACTTTTGTCTACTTTGAATCATCTTTAATCTTTATCTTATGAGCCATAATTTTTCTATGGCATCCATAAACAAATTCAGTCCAATCAAGGACATTTCAACAACTTTAAACCACCCAATCGGTGACCTACATCGTCCACCATATAGAGTCTCAAATGGCGCCATCTCAGTGCTTGAGCGAAAACTATTATTGTAGGCAAACTCAATGAGAGGTAGATGATCATCCCAACTTTCTTTAAATTTCAAGTCACAAGCCCTCAATATGTCCTCTAATATTTGAATGGTTTTTTAGCTTGCCCATCGGTTTGAGGATGGAAGGCAGTGCTTAATTTCATTTTGGTACCAAGGCCTCTTTGGGATGACTTCCAAAAGTGAGAGGTTAATTGAGTCTCAAGATCTGATATAATGGACAATGGAATGCCATGCAACCTCACCAACTCCTAGATATATAACTTGGCATAATCTATGATACCAAAATTTGTCTTGATCGACAAGAAATGAGCCAACTTTATCATTCTATCCACTATCACCCATATAAAATCAAAATGCCCCTTAGTCTTAGGCAAACCAACAACTAAGTCTATATTGATTTCTTCCCATTTCTAATTAGGGATCTCAATATTTTGAGCCAAGTCACTTGGCCTTTGGTGTTCCACTTTAACTTGTTCACAATTGGAGCATTCGATCACAAATTTAGCTATGTCCTTCTTCATTCCATTCCACTAATATACTTACCTCAAGTCTCTCTACATCTTAGTGGAATCGAAGTGAATGAAATAGGAGGAATTTTGAGGTTCTTGCAATATCAAACTTCTTAATCCTTCAACATCCGACACACACAATCTCCCTTGTTATTGAAGTACCCCATATTTCCCCTGTGAGAAGGCTCCTTCAATTCAACCATGGTATGATCAAGATCCTATTTGGACTGACATCCTTAATTAATGATGCCTTGGAGATATTTAATATCATCATACTACCATTTCGATATCATTTAACTTTACCCCCAATCTAGCTAACCTATAAACTTCTTTTGCTAATGTTCCTCTTTCTATTATCTTCAAGGTGTGACACACTACCCGTGGACATCCTACTAAGTGCATCAGCTACCACATTAGCCTTATCTGGATGATATTTTACACTCATATTATAATCTTTGAGGAGGTTTGACCATCTACTTTGCCTTAAACTGAGGTGTCTTTGTGTAAACACATGTTAAAGGCTCTTATGATCGTAATATGTCAACATGGACCCCATAGAGGAGATCTTTTCTTGATACAATTTTAGAAAGGAGATTAGCATGAAGACATCTTATGATCGTAATATGTCAACATGGACCCCATAGAGGTAGTGATGTCAAATTTTCAATGCAAACACCACGGCCGCTAGTTCAAGATCATGGGTTGGGTAATTCTTCTCATGCACTTTCAATTGCCTTGAATCATAGCAATTGCATTACCATGTTGGATTAACACACAACCCAAACCAATTCTTGAGGCATCATAATTGACAACAAACCCATTAGTACCCTCTAGCAAAGTTAAGATTAGAGTTGAAGTCAATCAATCCTTCAATGTCTGGAAGCTCTTCTCATAATCATCTATTTGCACAAACTTCACTTTCTTTTGAGTCAACTTAGTCAAAGGAGATGAGATAGAGGAGAACCCTTCACAGATTTTCTATAATACTCCACTAGGCCAGAGAAACTCCTAATATTCATAGGGGTCAATAGTCTAGGCAAATTTCTCACCACTTCCATCTTTCTCGGGTCAACTTTTATTCGATCACCCGACACAACATACCCAAGAAACATAACCTCCATCAACCAAAACTCATATTTATTGAACTTGGTGAATAACTTATTATCCCTCAAGGTTTGTAAGACTACCCTCAAATGCTCCTTGTGATCTTCTTCATCCCATGAATAGATCAAAATGTCATCAATAAATACCACTACAAATATATCAAGGTAGGATTTTGAACACTCTATCTATGAGGTACATAAAGATTGCCAGTGCATTAGTCAACCCAAAGGATATCACCACATATTCAGAATGTCCATACTTTATCCAAAATACCATCTTGGGAATATTACATTCTCTTACTTTCAATTGATGATATTCAGACTGCAAATCAATTTTGGAGAAGTGTTTGGCCCCTTGCAATTGGTCGAATAGATAATTAATCCTTAGAAGTGAATATTTGTTCTTGATGGTGACTTTATTGAGTTGACAGTTGTCTATACACATTCGGAGTGTCCCATCCTCCTGCTCTACAAACAACACCAGGGCACCCCATTGGGACCTACTAGGTATAATAAAACCCTTCTCTAACAAATCTTTCAATTAATCGTTTAGTTCCTTTAACTCCATCTGGGCCATTTTAGAAGGAGGGACTGATGTAGGTTGAGTGTCAAGAAAAAGATCTATGTCAAAGCCTATCCCTCTTTTAGATGGGGGTATCGAGCAACTTCTCAAGGAAAGAATCAGGAAACTCATTGACTACGAGAACCGACTCATGAGATGGATTTTCAGACGTGATATCCCTAACCTTACCAAATGATAAATTCACCCTTTAAAAATTATTTTGCAGGCTTTGATATAGGAAATGAACCAACCTTTACATGAATAACTACTATCCTTCCACTCAAGAGTAGACTCATTTAGAAATTGGAACATGGCACTGCGAGTTAGATAATATATGAAGGCATAAGAGGCATACAACCAATCCATCCCGAGTATAACATCAAAATCAACCATGGAAAGCTCTACCAAATTGCAAGGAATAATTTTATACATGATGGACACCAGACAACCTGTATAGACTCTTTGTCCAATAATGGACTCAAGGACGGGATTGCTAACTTTAAAAGGCTCAACAAGTATTTTGTGACATGCATGAAAACTATTAGCAATAAATGATGTGACAAAAGACAAATTTTTTCGGATCTAAAAGTGCATCAGCATCAAAATAAAAAACTTTTAACATACTAGTAACCACATCTGGGGCTTCCTCCACTTTTTGGCGGCCATGAAGGGCATCAAACCTATTAGCTTTTAGGGTTCCTTGTGCATATCCACCTTTGCATTGGTGTCGGCAGTCCCACTATTATAGTATTTGTTTGATGACCGATGTCATGACCCAAGCCTAGGGCCTTGCCATAACACGTCAAATAGGGAACCCGAAGGGACACCAAATAAGCCTTTTAAGCATACATGGAACATCCTTGGTTGCAGAAGCATAATGAATCAACAAACACATAATTGTAGTGGAAACAGGGCTTTGGACTCAAGTTATAGGGATGTTATAAGAAAGGAGATTAGCATGAAGACATAGCTAATAATATCGTAGGGGTGGGTAAGTATGACTCACTCTATGGGGAGAAATAGGGAGTTAGGAATTCCATCTCAATAATATAACAAGAATCAACACATAGGAGGGAATGAGGGACTAAGGGAAGCCTTCAATAATATATAGACATAATAGGAGTCTAGCTCATAACATACAAATCCATATGCAACAACACCTCTAAGAAAGAGTAGAATGGGGGCCAAGACATCTTCCCGGCTCACCCCCAAAAGATAAATATCTATAAATAGACAAGTCCTAATAAAGCATAAAAGTAAATAGATATTAACGTCGAAATGGAAGGCTCACCAAAAGCAATCTTCAATCGAACCGTCTAACCATGTGGAGGAGGAGGATGAATATGAGCTCCGAGCTCTACATGGTTAGATTGTGTAGGCAAAAGTATGCGTTGGTACTTGGATTGTACTAAGTATGCAGGGTGCAATGCAACAAGAAACATAAGTCATAATTAAATAATTTGCATTATCATAATCAACGAATATAAGCTTAATATGACATGAATGATAAATGCTTAGTTAAACATGCATGAAGAATCATCAAGTCACATTACATAATATATATAGTGGGACGAGACCAGAGCCGACATGTGAGACCAAGCGAGCTATAACTTGAAATCCCGATGTTCACTCCACATCGAACAAGGAGTGGTGTACTTTGCCAAGGTAAACCAAACACACACCTTATGGGAACTCCCCCATTTTAGAGAATGCTTCATAAATACCTTATGAGAATACTACCCTTTTTGGTTAATGTTTAAGAGAAGTCCTAATGGGAGCTACACTCTTTTCGGTTATTAATTAGTATGTACAGTACGAGAACACCACCCTTTTTGGTCAATAATGCTATATAGAGCTATATGGATCTATTATTTATTTTAAAAACCTATGGTGGCAACATAGTTAAGGGACAATGATTATCTACCAAGGTTCTCTCGGTGCTAGGTCACAATCCTAAAGAATACTTAAATCATACTTATAGTCATAATATGCAAGCCTTATAATTATCATAATATCATCATAGCGTAGCTCTTAAAAAAAAAACTTCAAAATATCAAGATAGGGCCTCACATCATTCATAACTTTCATAATATTCTCATATCTCATAACATGCATAATAGCCCTTCAAAGTTCATAACATACATAATTTACATATTTTGCCATAAGGCTTTTAACATCATAGAAGCTTGGTACACAACTATAGTTAAACATGGTGGGTATGCATATATGCTCAAAATCATGCAAAAGTCAAGATTTAAGACATGAGGAGAGTAATCAAGGCCCATTTCAAATCATTTAGTACTCCACCATAACAAAGTAAAGCTTAGTTAAAGCTTCCTTAACCCCCATAAAAATCCATAAATTTCACATGACGTTTCAATACAATATAATACACAAAGGTAGAATACCATAAAATACTTCATGATATCATCATATAAAAGAGTTCATATAATTTCCTTGAATTTCCATGACTAGAAAATATATGAGGAAGAGGAATGGTAGAGCTTCATGGAGGAAAGGTCTCCACAAATCAAAACCCACATACCTAGGTATGATTTAATAGAAGAAATTTGATTAGGAAGTGAGGAAACTGAAACCCTAGTTTGGACTCTTCTCTTGAAGGTCTTGAAGAACTTGGGAGTATATTGGAGGGATTTAGATTAAGGATATTTTAGAATGGGTGAGAATAGAGTAGGTTGGGTTGTATAAGGCTGAAAAGGGCTTAGTTGAGGGCTTAAACGACATAACATAGACTTAGGATATTAGAAAATTTGAATTTTCCCCTTCTAAAAATCTGCCGCACAGGACTATAGGACCCCGATTACAGGTCATGGTCTAGTCCTAGGTCATGAAAATGGGTCTCATCTAATAAATTTTTGGAACCTTAGAAACTTTCTTTGAATTTCAAACCACTACATGACTTATGGCCCATCAATCAATGTATGACCGTGCTAGTAACTCGTACTCCAAACTTCAAAAAACCATCTTTCCACAAAGTCTACCCTACATTCCTCGAGCACAAGCTACAAGCCGTAGAACAACTTATGGCTCATAGTCACCTTCATGAAAGACACTCATACTTAGAAAAATTTCAGAATTCATCTCTTAGGCACTTTTACACCTTCTAATATGTGAGGCCTTACAATATCTGCCCCTTGGGAATATTCGTCCCTGAATATGCTAATGGTAAACTCTAAGAAATGGAACACATGCATCATATGTGAAAATATAACATGTACATCATGAAAAGTTTCAAACCATGCTTCAAATAACATTTACAATGCAACCTCAAAATCACCTATTCATGCATAGATGACATGAACATGACATGCAAGGATAGGGAGGCTCTCAAGTAGGATAAATCATAGTACCTTAAGCTTGATTAAAATGGAAGAGATGGGGGTATCGCTTCTTTATGTCCTCTTCAACTTCCCAAGTGGCACTCTCAACTCGTTGGTTCCTCTAAAGAACTTTGACAGATAGTATATATTTATTTTGCAACCTCTTCACTTGCCTATCCAAGATTTCTACCGGGACTTCCTTATAAGTCAAATTCACTTCAGCATTCACCACTTCTAAGGGCACAATGGAACTAGGGTCTCGAACACACTTCCTTAACATGGAGACATAGAAGACCGGATGAACCATACTCATCTCCATGGAGAATTCTAATTCGTATGCAGCTTTACCAACATGCCTCAATATCCGGTAAGGCCCTATATACCTAGGGCTTAACTTCCCTTTCTTTACAAAACAAACCATGCCCTTCGTTTGTGAAACCTTCAAGTATACCTAATCATCAACATTAGACTCAAGGTCTCTCCTCCTATTGTCACGATAAGACTTTTGCCAACTTTGAGCTGTCTTCAACCTTTCCTTTATCAATCTTACCTTTTCTAAAGCTTCCATAACCAAATTCGGACCTAATAAAGCCATTTCTCCCATTTCAAACCACCTAATCGGGGATCTATAACGCCTACCATATAGAGCTTCAAAGAGAGTCATTATGATGCTAGAGTGATAACTATTGTTGTAAGCAAACTCAATAAATGAAAGATGCTCATCCCAATTATCGTTAAACTCTAAGACACAAGCCCTAAGGATATACGCAAGAGTTTGAATGGTTTTCTCAGCTTGACCATCCATTTGTGGGTGAAATATCGTGCTAAGCTTCACTTTAGTACCAAAGTTTCTTTAGAAGGATCTCCAAAAATGCCAAGTCAATTGAGCGCCATGATCTGAAATAATAACCAATGGGACTTCATGCAATCTAACCGACTCATGAATGTACAACTTGACATAATCTTCAGTACCATAAGTCATTTTAACTAATAGGAAGTGAGCTAACTTTGTCATTCTATCAATAATAACCTAAATAGAATCAAAGTGCTTTCTAGTCTTTGGTAAACCAATCAGAAAATATATGTAGATCTCTTTCCACTTTCAAGTAGGAATCTCAATATCTTGTGCTAGGTCACCTGACCTTTGATGTTAGGCTTTGACTTGTTGGCAATTATGGCAACTAGCTATAAGCTTAGCAATGTCTCTTTTCATACCACCATACCAATACACTTCCCTCTAATCTCAATACATCTTGGTAGAACTATGGTGAATGGAATAAGATGCGTTATGACCCTCTTTCGAGATTATTAAGTTTCTCAACCCATCCATATCTGGCACACATAACCTACCTTGGTACCTTAGAACATTATCTCCCCTTTAGGAGAAAACCTCCACCTTGCTATCCTTCACCAATGACTTTAATTCCACCAAAGCAGGGTCAAGGTCTTGTTTGAATTTGGCCCCTTCCACCAAGGAAGACTTATAACAATCTATAACCACCATACATCCATTTTTGGCTTTATCCAACCTAACTCCCAATCTAGCTAACCAGTGAACTTCTTTTGCCAGTCCCTTCATGCCATCATCAATATGAGCCATACTCTCCATGGACACTCTACTTAATTAGAGCATCAGCCATAATATTAGTGTTGCTCGGAGGATAATGCACACTCATATCATAATCCTTAAGGAGTTTCAACCACCTCTTTTTCCTTAAATTTAGACCTCTTTGGGTGAACAAGTACTGGAGACTTTTATGGTCGGTGAACACATTTACATGAACCCCATATAAATAGTAACATCATATCTTCAAAGAAATTACCACGACCGCTAATTCAAGATTATTTGTGGGGTAATTACACTCATGAACCTTTAGTTGCCTAGAATCATAGGCAATGACTTTGCCACTTTGCATCAACACACACCCCAAACCAATTCTTGAAGTATCAGAATAAACCATAAACCTTTCTAATCCTTCTGGTAGAGCCAAGATAGATGTGGGTGTAAGCTTGTCTTTCAAAGTTTAAAAATTCATTTCACACTTGTCGATCCAAATAAATTTAGCCTTATTTTGAGCCAATTTTGTAAAGGGAGAAGCAATTGAAAGGAAACCCTCAACATACCCCCGGTAGTACCCTGCCAAGCCCAAGAAACTCTTAATATCCGTTGGGGTCAAGGACCTAGACCAATTCCTTACCACCTTTGGATCCACTTTAATCCCTTCACCTAATACCATATGACCTAAGAATGCAACTTTCTTCAGCTAAAACTCACATTTGTTGAACTTGGTAACAACCTTTCTTCTCTCAATGTTTATAACACTACCTTCAAAGGTTTCCCATGCTCTTCTTCACTCCGAGAATAAATCAAAATATCATCAATAAATGCCACCATAAACATATCAAGGTAGGGTTTAAAGACCCTATTCATGAGATTCATAAAGTCCATCGGAGCAACGGTTAGGTCAAAGGACATAACCACAAATCCAAAGTGCCTATATCAAGTTGAGAAGGCTGTTTTGGGAATATCTCACTCCCTTACCCTAATTGATGATACTCGGATCGAAGTTCAATATTTGAGAAGTGATTAGCTCCTTATTGTTAATCAAATAACTCATCTATCCGAGGTTGGGGATACTTGTTCTTCATGGTGACTTTATTGAGGTGCTAGTAGTCGATGCACATTCTAAATCATCTTTCTTCCTAACAAATAACACCGGTGCACCCTAAGGTGACTTGCTATGCCTTATGAAACCCTTGTCCAACAAATCTTTCAATTAATTGTTTAACTCTGTTAGGGCCATACGATAAGGGGGAATAGAAATGGATTAGGTATCGGAGGAGGTCTATACAAAAATCTATCTCCTTGTTGAGAGAGACACCGAGAAGCTCATCGGGGAAAATATCAAGAAACTCATTAACCACCGGAACTAACTCAATAGGAGGGACTTTAGAATCAACATTCCTATCTCTTACAAGATGATAAATGCAACCCTTAGAAATCAATTTTCGGGCCTTAAGACAAGAGATGAACTTACCCTTTACCATCGAGTCATGACCTTCCCACTCAAGGTGTCACGACCCAGGCCTAGGGCCTAGACGTGATACGGTAAATAGGGAACCCGAAGGAACCCCAAACAAGCCTCTTAACTTGTAATTACACATTCTTAGTTACGAAAGCATATAAAAGACATATAGAATAAAATAGGGGCAATGGGGCTAAGGGAAGGTTTGTATTAAATCATAATCAAGAGACAAAAGTCAAATCTCATACATAGATACACAACATGTCCAAAAAGTACCTCTAATACATAGATAGAGTGGGGGCCAAGACAAAACTACTGGGCTCACCCTTATATTTAATAGAACATAAGAAAGTGTCTCAATATAAATCAAGAGGAAGAATATAAACCAAGGTCCCTGAAGTGGAGGACTCACCAATAAGCTTAGAATAACACTGTCTAACCACGTGGAGGAGGAGGATGATCAACTTGAGCACCGGTTCCTACATGGTGATATCATGTAGGCAAGAGTATTCATTAGTATCTTTGAATGTAATAAGTATGTGGGATGCAATGCAAAAAAGATACTCTTCATAATCAACATGCATAATAATAGAGAATAGGCATAGGATAACAATATGACATGAATAATCAATGCATAAGTAAAACATGCTTAAGTAACTCATGCTTATATAAGATATCATATATGAAGAATAGACAAAGCTAGATTTCCAAATGTACAACCCTTTAGTAGGTTAGTGATGATGCCGCCCCATCACTTAGGTGGATGAGTACTAACCCTCATCTCGGTTGGTGATAATGTCCCCTATCACCTAGGTGGATGAGTACTAACTCTCATCTCGGTTGATAAGTATAAACCCCCATCTCGGTTAGTGATGATGCCACCCCATCACTAAGTGGAGAAGTATGAACCCTTCCCTCGGTTACCTGGGTTCTTGATCCCCCTAATTGGGTATGGTCTAATGCAACACTTTATATAGGATTTATCATATGCTCTAATGCAATACTTCATAAAGGAATAATCATATACATAAGCTCATTTCATCATCATAATATCAGTCATATCATATCTCATGCTTTGGACCTTCATTTCCTCAACAACCATAATCAAAAATTTTATCGAACACCTTGGTGGTGTGTAATGGGGGTACAAGACCATGCAATTTAGAAATGAAATCAGGCAAAAATAATCTGTTGTAAAACTACCAATCAACACCTTGCAACACCCCCAAGACAAACCATGCAATTTAGAGATGAAATCATGCAAGCAAATCCATTGTAACACCATCAATCAATACCTTGTAACACACTCAAGGCATACACATCAAAACCCCTCATCAAATCCAACATAAGATCTAAGATTTAGAGCTCAAAACATGCTAAAACAACCATACTTTCATGAACGAAAATCATTGTGCAGAAAAATTCTCAATATACAAGACCCACATATAAAATCAACTTTAAATCATACAATATTAGTAAAAAAAGAGGCTTAGGCACCATAGCTGAAAGGACCCAATGATTAAACACCACATACCTTAGCTTTGGAGAAGTTCTTGGTGAAGGTCAAAGATGGAGGCTTGAAACTTGAAGCTTGAAGAGAATCCTTAGTTTCGGAATGAGGGTTTTGAGTCCGGAAATTTAGAGTGAAAATATGGCCAAGTGTTTTGGGAAGTATTAGGAAATGTTTAGGATGATATAAGGATGAAATTTGACTAAGTATAGATAAAACACACATTTAGGAAACTTGGGCCCAACACTTAGAATATTTTGGACCACACAGGAAAACACGGCCACGCAAAATACACATCTCCACATTGCGGAGAGGACGCGGAGAGGAATTTACACTAAAGCGCGCCCAAGGCACATCACGAAGGTATCACAAAAAGCTCTCTGGAATTCGCCACTAAAAAATTATAACTGCTAATTTTTCGCTCTTAAATCAAGGTTAGACCATTTTACACCTAATTTTTGACCCCCTGATCACAAATATGAAATCGAATATTAGAAATAACAAAAGAATTTTTAGATCTATGAAAATTAAAATTCTAGGCATTCCAAGGGGGGCACTTTTTGGGGTTGAACCAATTTTTTGATATATGGAAATTAAAATCTGAGAATTCGGAGGCACATTTTTGGGGTCGTTTTAATATCTCCCTTTTGGGAACATTCACCCTGAATGTAAAAGAGACGTACAAGATAAGATTGTTCATGAAAAAATCAGCCCCAACAAGAATGCAACATAACATGTAAAACACCATTTTTAAAATCTAGGCATAAGTGTAAAATTGTGACGAGTTCATCAAATCAGCACCAACAAGAATGCAACATAACATGTAAAACACCATTTTTAAAATCTAAGCATAAGTGTAAAATTGTGACGAGTTTACCAACTTAAACATGAATGTATATGAATGACATAGGGGCTGAAACGTAAGACTTGAAGTCACATATGGAACTCAGGATTAGTATCTTAAGCTTAAGTGGAGTTGAAAAGATAAGGATACCGCTATTGTAAGTCCGCTTCAGCCTCCCAAGTAGCACTTTCGACTTGTTGGTTCCTCCAAAGGACCTTAATGGATACTCCCTCTTTGTTCCTCAATCTCTTCACTTACCTATCCAAGATCTAAACTGAAACATCCTCATAAGTCAAGTTATCCTTAACAACACCCACAAAATTAAGAGGCATAATGGTATTAGGATCACCAACACATTTTCTCAACATAGAGACATGGAACACCGGATGGACCAAATTCATTTCTCTAAGCAACTTCAACTCATAAGCTACCTTGCCAACCCTCTTAATCACCTCATCCACTTAGAATTCTAGGTCTCTTCTTCTTACATCAAGATAGGAGTTTTGACGACTTTGGGCTATCCTCAACCTCTCCCTAATCATCTTAAACTTCTTAAGAGATTCCATAACCAGATCCCACCCCAATAAAACTACCTCTACAACCTCAAACCAATCCACCGGTGATCTACAACGTCTCTCGTAAAGAGCTTAAAAAAGAGCTATATCGATGCTAGATTGTTGTAGACAAATTCAATCAATGGAAGATGGTCATCCTAACTACCTTTAATCTCTAAAACACAAGCCCTAAGCATATCCTCAAGTGTTTGCATTGTCTTTTCGGCTTGGCCATCCGTTTGAAGGTGGAAGGCCATACTAGGGTGAACTTTAGTACTAAGACCCCTTTGAAAAGACTTCCAAAAGTGTGAAGTAAATTGTGCACCATGACCTTGGGTTAGGCCAACCGGCCTTTGATACTCGGCTTTGACTTATTGACAACTATGACAATCGAAAACAAATTTAGCAATGTCCCTCTTCATGCTTCCCCACTATACACATCCCTCAAGTCTCTATACATTTTGGTGGAACCAGGATGGATAGAATAAGAAGAGTTATGAGCCTCATCAAGAATTCTCTCCCTCAAACCACCAACACATGGCACACAAAACCTATGTTGGTATCTAACGGCCCCATCTCCCCCTTGGGAGAAAACCTCTATTTTTGACCTCTCTCACCAAGGCATTCAATTCAAACAAAGAGGCGTCTAGATCTTGTTTTGCTATCACCTCATCAACCAAAGAAGATTTACAACCATCAATAACAGTAATACCATTACCCACATCTTCTAACCTCACCTCTAATCTAGCCAATCTATACACCTCCCTATCCATCTCCCTGTCACCACCATCCACATGAGCTAGGCTACCCATAGACACCCGACTCAAAGCATCCGCCACCATATTTGCCTTACCCGGATGGTAATGCACATTTATATCGTAGTCCTTAAGGAGTTCTAGCCACCTTCTTTTTTCTCAAGTTGAGATTTTTTTGTGTGAAGACATATTGAAGGCTCTTATGATTGGTGAAGACATCCACATGCACCCCATACAAATAATGTCACCAAATCTTTAGTGCTAACACCACGACGGCTAATTCAAGATCATGGGTAGGGTAGTTCTTTTCATGCACCTTGAGTTGCCTAGAAGCATAAGCTATGACCTTACCATTTTGCATTAACACACAACCCAAACCAACTCTAGATGCATCAGAATACACCACAAAACCCTCAAGCCTATTCGGCAGTGACAATATAGGAGCGGACATAGGTTTCTCTCATATTCATCGGTCCACACAAACTTAACCTTGTTTTAAGTAAATTTTGTCATAGGGGAAGCAACGGAGGAAAACCCATTCCCAAACATTCTATAGTAACCCGCGAGGCCCAACAAACTCCTAATATCCAGCAGGGTCAATGGTCTAGGCCAATTCCTAATCACATCTTTCTTCTTAGGATCCACTTTAATGCCATCCCCCGACACCACATTACCCAAGAATGCAACCTCCTCCAACCAAAACTCACACTTGTCATATTTAGCATACAATCTCTCCTCCCTCAATCTTTGCAATGTAACCCTCATATCCAACCAAAACTCATACTTGTCATATTTAACATATAATCTCTCCTCCTTCAATCTTTGCAACACAACCCTCAAATGACCCATATGCTCTTTCCTACTATGTGACTAGATCAAAATATCATCAATGAAGACCACAACAAAGGAATCAAGGTAGGATTTGAAGACCCTATCCATTAGGTCCATAAAGATGGCCAGTGCATTAGTCAACCCAAAGGATGTCACCACAAATTTATAGTGTCCATATCTAGTCTGGAAGGCCATCTTGGGAATATCACACTCCCTCACCCTCATTTGATGGTACTCGAACCGAAGATCAATCTTAGAGAAAAAGCTAGCCCCTTGCAATTGGTCAAACAAGTCATCAATTCTTGGAAGAGGATATCTATTCTTTATAGTGACCCTATTGAGTTACCGGTAGTCAATGCGCATCCTAAGTGCACCATCTTTGTTCTTTACAAACAACACCGGTGCACCCTAAGGTGATTGACTAGGTCTAATAATTCCCTTTGCCAACAAATCTTTCAATTGTTCCTTTAACTTCTTCAACTCCATCGGGGCCATATGGTAAGGGGGAATTGAGATAGGTTGAGTATTGGGAAGAAGGTCTATACCAAAATCTATTTCCCTTTCGGGAGGAATATCAGGAAGGTCATTTGGAAATGAGATAGGTTTAGTGTTGGGAAGGAGATCTATGCCAAAATCTATCTCCCTTTCAGAAGGACATTGGGAAGGTCATTTGGGAAGACATCAAGGAACTCACTTACAATCGAAACTGACTCAATGGAAGGGACTTTGGACACTACATATTTAACCCTCACAAGATGATACAAATATCCCTTGGAAATCAACCTATGGGCTTTAATGCATGAGATGAACCTACCCCTTACTACTACATCATGACTTTTCCATTACAGGATGAGTTCATTTGGTAATTAAAACTTGACCCTATAAGTTCTACAATCAATAGAAGCATAGTAGGCATGCAATCAATCAACCTTAAGAATAACATCAAAATCAACCATATCTAATTCAACAAGATCACAAGGTAAGATTTTATGCAAGATGCAAACTAGACAATTTCTATACACCCTCTTAGCAACAATAGATGCACAGACACTTCATATGACTCATGCAACAACTCCGACTCAACATGGAACTTTTTAGCAACAAAGGGGGTAACAAAGGAAAGGGTGGCACCCGGATCAGTCAAAGCATATACATCAAGATCAAAGATTTTTAACATATCGATAACAACATCGAGGACCTTACCAACCCCTTGCATCCCATATAGAGCATAAAACTGGTTGTGCCTTAGGGCACCACCTTGGGGACCATCTCTACCCAATGGGACTACATCTGCACCCCGAACCTTGCCATAATTTCTTGGACAATCTACTTTCTTGCGACCAAGATCCCCACAACCACCGCATGCGCTAGTACCCTTCAAATATGGGCCAATATGACTCTTTCCACACCTGGGACACACATCATTAGGAGTAAAACCACAATACCTTGAGGTCTAGGGAAGTCATTGGCAAACTCCATATTTGTAGCATGAGGAGGCCTTTAGCCTTGAGGAAGTCTAACACCCTTGTGGAACTTGCCCTCAAAATAGGCCCTCTTGGCCTCATGGGCCTTTGTTTTTCTCAACTTCTCTTCTTTCATTTGCTTAGCAAATGTCATCAACTGAGACAAGTCCATGCCACTAATAAACAAGGTGGAAGGACATTCTTCACTTACCAAGTCAGGAACCCCCATAACAAACTTATTCATCCTTGACCTAGGATCGACCACCAAGTGAAGAGCATACTTTGAAAGTTGATTAAATATGAGGGCATACTCCCTCACACTCATGGCACCTTGTTTCAAGTTCATAAACTCAACCAACTTTGCTTCCCTAAGCTCAAGAGTGAAGAACCGATTAAGAAAGGCCAATTTGAATTCCTCCCAAAGCACCACATAGCTGTTAGCCTTCTCACCCTTCCATTGATCATACCAAATTTGGGCTACGACCTTGAGTTGGTACACTGCCAACTCCTCTTTCTCATTTGGTCCAACACCCATGATAGATAAGATTTTGTAGACCTCATCAATAAACTCTTGTGGATCTTCATCCATCTTTGACCCATGGAAAGCCAGAGGATTCATCCCCATGAAATCTCTTACCCTAGCTCCCGGGGCAGTAGCATGAGGGGATTGGGCCCCTTGTTGGACTTGGTTGACCACCACTTGGGCAAGCATACTAAGAGCATCCCAGAGCTCACAATTGGTAGGTTGCTTCTTGGGATTTTGGGCATGCCTTCCTCTAGTGTTTGGCATGATCTAGCAGAAAAGAACAATCATTAGGGGGTAAAAACTTATCACAACTCTATAGCACAACTTAGAGCATGAAGAAAGAAAATATTTCCTAAAACATCTCATAGCCTCCTACTCATAGTCATGGCACGCTTGACAACCATAAGTAGAACTCTAATCGATGCAGCGTATTAGACTCTGAGGATCTATCAACCCAATGCTCTGATACCATGTTTTTCACGATCCAGGCCTAGGGCCTAGACATGACACGATGAATGGAGAACCCTAAGGAACTCCAAAATAACCTCTTAACTTATTATTAAACATCCTTGGTTGCAGAAACATCTAAAAGACATATAGAATCAGAATAAGGGAAATGGGGCTAAGGGAAGGTTTGCATAAACATCATAATCAGGAGATAAGAGTCAAAGCTCATACATAGATACACAACATTTCCAACAAGCACCTCTAATACGTAGATAGAGCGAGGGCAAGACCAAACGACCAGGCTCACCCTCATAGTCAATAGAACATAAGAAAGTGTCACAATACAAGTCAAGAGGAAGAACATAAACCAAGGTCCCAGAAGTGAAGGATTCACCAACAAGCTTGGAATACCACCATCTAACCATGTAGGGGAGGAGGATGATCCACTTGAGCACCGGTTCCTACATGGTGATATCATGTAGGCAAGAGTATGTGTTAGTACGTTAAAATGTACTAAGTATATGGGATGCAATGCACAAAAGATACACTTCGTAATCAACATACATAATAATAGACAATAGGCATGGGATAATAATATGACATGAATGATCAATGCATAAGGAAAACACTGCCAGGCGATAAAAGTACTAAGTATAGATAAACCAATCTATATTTTGGACTGCACAGGAAAACACTGCCAGGCGAAATACACATCTTTGCATCATGGAGAGGATATGGAGAGAAATTTACACTAAAACAAGCCCAAGGCACATGACGGAGGTATCGCAAAAAGCTCTCTGGAATTTTTCACTAAAAAAATATAATTGCTAATTTTTTGCTCTTAAATCGAGGTTAGACCCTTTTTCACCTAATTTTGACCCCTTGATCAGAAATATGAAGTCGGATTAGACTTTTCACTAAAAAAATATAATTGCTAATTTTTTGCTCTTAAATCGAGGTTAGACCCTTTTTCACCTAATTTTGACCCCCTATCACAAATATGAATTCAGATTTTTGAAATAATGAACAGATTTTTAGATATATGAAAATTAAAATTCCAAGCATTTCGAGGCATATTTTTGGTTACTTTTTGAAGTCATTTCACAAAGATGGATTCATTAGGAAATTAGAACTTAACTTTATGGGGTCCTATAATCAATAGAGGCATGATATGTATGTAAACCAATCCATCCCAATAATAATATCAAAACCTATCATGTGAAGCTCAACAAAATCAAAAGGTAAGACTTTATGCAATATAGACAAGGGATAACCCCTATAGACACTTTTACCAACAATAGATTCACCAACAGGAGTAGAAACCTCAAACGGTTCACATAATAGCTCGGGACACACATGATGTCTATTAGCAACAAATGAGTAATGAAAGAGAAAGTGTCACCTGGATCCAATAATGCATATACATCAATATTGTAAATCGTTAACATACTGGTATTAACATCGGGGGATTTATCAACCCTTATTCTACCTGAAGTGAATAAATCTAGTTGTGACGTGGAGCATCCCCTTCTTGACCTCTTGGAACATTTTGATTACTATGAGCACCATGTCCTTGGGGACTTGTGACCCATTTTGCCACACCCCAAGCAAGCACCCCTATTTTTATAGCATCTACCATCATGATTTTTACCAAACCTTCCACACCTAGGGATAATTTGACCACTTGAACTCTAGGGTTGGGCACCCTATCATTAGCAAACCTTTGGCCTTGAGCATTGGAGGACCCTTATCCTTGGAATTTTTAGCTTTGTTGAAAATAATCGCCTCTAGCACCTTGAACTCCACCATTATGACGAGCCCTGTCGGTCTCTCCACTCCTCCTCTTTCTAAGCTTTTCTCCTTTAGGTTTCTCGGCATAAGTCATGAGACGAGACAAGTTTATATCTCCTGTGAGCATGGTAGTGTGGCATTCTTCATTAATCAAGTTCGACAATGCCGCCATAAATTTTTGCATTCTTTTCCTAAGATCGGTGATCAAGTGAGAATCATACTTTGAGAGATTGTCAAATTTAAGGGAATACTCCCTAATACTCATGGAGCCTTGTTTGAGGTTCATAAACTCTGTCATCTTTGCCTCCCATAATTCTATGGGAAAGAAGCAATTGAGAAGGGCGGTCTTTCTTCCTAAGAGATAGGCTCTCCATTCCCTTTCTCCCACTTCCATTAAACAACCTACAATTGAGCAAGGGCTTTAATTGGCAGGGCACTATTTTTGCTTTTCCTCCGAGCTTACCCCCATAATATCAAGAACTTTGTACACCTCATCGATGAAATCTTGGGGGTCTTCTTCAACTTTGGAGCAAACTCTAGAGGATTCATTCTTGTAAAATCCCTCACTCTTGAAGTAGGGTTAGGAGCATGAGGAACTTGAACTCTTTGGTTAGACACGACCCTTGCTAGTAATGTGACCACATTTTTGTATTCGACATGAATGACCCTTCTTTTCCTTGGGGAACTTGCGGAGTCTGAGGTGCCGATTTGCCATCAGGAGTGGGAGCTCTTTGTGATACTCTTCTTTAAGAAATAATCTAATAGCAAAATATCATCCATTATGAATAAGAAGTCTCAATTTAAATCCTAAATCATGACATAGAACATCAAAAAGTGAATCATTCCTAAAACGCCTTATAGACTCTTATTCATAGTTATGACACACTTTATAACCATGAACAAGACTCTACTTGCTGTGGTGTGTTAGATTCCCTTGGACCATTTACAAATATTGTGCTTTGATACCAAGCTTTTCATGACCCAAGCCTAAGGACTAGGCATAACACGGCGAATATGGAACCCAAAGGGACCCAAACAAGCCTCTTAAGCATATATGGCACATCCTTGTTTACGAAAGCATAATCAATCAAGAAACACATAATTCTAGGGGAAATAGGGCTTTGGGCTCAAGCTATGGGGATACTATAAGGAAGGGGATTAGCATGAACACATAGAAAATATTATATAAGGGGCGGGTAAGTATGACTCATGCTATGGGGAGAAATAGGGACTTAGGACTTCTATCTCAATAATAAAACAAGTAACAACACATAGGAGGGAATAAGGGACTAATGTTTGTCTTTAATAATACATAGACATCATAGGAGTCGAGCTCATAACATACAAATCTATATCCAACACCACCTCTAACAAAGAGTGGCTAGGCTAAGACATCTCCAAGGCTCACCCTCAAAAGATAAATATCCATAAATAGATAAGTCCTAATAAAGTGTGAAAGAAAATGGAAATTACACCCAAAATAGAGGACTCACCAAAAGCAATCTTCAACTGAATCATCTAACAACGTGGAGGAGAAGGATGAAAAGGAGCTCTGATCCCTACATAGCTAGATTATATAGGACAATATATGCGCGGATACTTAGAATGTACTAACTATGCAAGGCAATACAACAAGAAACATAAGCCATAATTAAATAATATGCATAATCATAATCAATGAATATAGGCTCAATATGACATGAATGATAAATACTTAGCCAAAAGTGCATGAAGAATCATCAAGTCACATGACATAATATATATAGTGGAAAAGGAGCATAACCGACATGTAAGACCAAGCGAGCTACAACTTGGAATCTTGATGTTCACTCCACACTAGACAAGGAGCAGTCTACTTTGCCAAGGTAACCAAAACACTCACCTTATGGGAACTCCCTTGTTTTTGAGAATGCTTCACAAACACCTTATGAGAACACCATCCTTTTCGGTTAATGTTTGAGAGAAGTCCTTATGGGAACTACATTTTTTTTGGTTATTAATTAGCATATGCCATGTGGGAACACCATACTTTTTGGTCAATCATGCAAATAGAGCTATATAGATCCATTAGCTAATTCACAAACCTATGGTGGCAACATAGTTAAGGGAAAATAGTTATCTACCAAGGTCCTTTTAGTGCATTAGCCTTGACCACTTGGAACCATTTGTCATTACGGATGACCTCGTTGACCTTTCTTTGGAATATGAGGACATTTAGCAAGTCTGTGATCCATCTTGCCACACTTTTAACAAGCACTTGAAAATGTCAAGCATCTACCTAGATGATTCTTCCCACATACACATACTTAGGATTAATTGGCTAACCTTTACATTGTACCATGCAATAAGGCACACCCTTGGATTTTGAATTTGATTTGAGCCTTGTTCTTGGAACCTCTAACTTTGTTGAGGATGGCCATTTCCACCATCATTTCTAGTTTTCTCCCTTAACTTATTTGGCATAAGTCATAAGCCAAGAAATTTCCATCTTCTTTATAAGCATGGTAATATGATATTCTTTGTCCACCAAATCTGAGATCCTCGAAATAAATTTGTGCATTCTAGTATAAGGATAAAAAACCAATATAGGGGCATATTTTGAAAGCTTGGTGAACTTGACTGCATACTACCTCACACTAATACTCCCTTGTTTGAGGTTGATAAACACAGTCATCTTTTCCTTCCTAATCTCAAGAGGGAAGAAACAATCCAAAAAAATAAACACTCTTGAACTCCTCCCAACCAATTCTATCACCCACTATCTTAGTCACCCATTGAGCGAACCACACTTGGGCCACTCCCTTTAGTTGATAAGAATCTAACTCATTCTTCTCTTTTAAAGATACTGCCATAATGACCAACACTTTGTATATCTTGTTAATAAACTCTTGACCATCTTCATCAACTTTGGATCTATAGAATATCAAAGCGTTCATTCGAGAAAAATCCTTCACCCTAGTAGTTGGGTTAGGCACTTGAGGAGGAGCAACTATAGCCTGTCTATCTTGGTTAGACATAACCTGGGCTAACATCGCAAAAGTAGCTAGGAACTCAGCATAAGTGAATGGCTCTCCCATAGGTACTTGAGGAACTTGACCCTTACTAATATGAGCCTCTCTAGGTTGAGGTACTCTTCTTTGAGGCATTGTCTGCAAAGGCAACAAAGAATATTCATTAGAGTTAGGAAACGTTAGGACACATTCTATGGCACAACATGAATCATGAAGAAATAAAATATTTCCTAAAACACCTTGTAACCTCCTACTCATAGATGTGGCATGCTTCACACCTATGAATAAGACTCTACTTGATGTGATATCTTAGACTCTGAGGACCATTTCAAAACCTTAGTGCTCTAATACTAAGTTTGTCATGGCCCAAGCCTAGGGCCTAGTCATAACATGGCAAATGAGGAGACCAAAGGTACCTCACCTAAGTCTTTTAGCATACAACAAGCATACAAGGTAAAAAAATAGAAGAATAACATAATAAGTGAAAACTGACTTAAGTATAACATAGGAGTCATACATAGCATGAAAAATTATAATGACCTTCAGTTTAGCAGCCTTAAGTACATAAAAATTGACTTGAAAAATAATTTGGAGTCTGGTTTATGGGATAACTTACAACTGGTAGGTTCATTCTTAAACATAGAACTTTAGGAAGGGGAGAATTTTCCAAGTATGGGCTAACCTATGGACCAAGTAACAACCCATAAATGGTTTCGTGAGTGGGACCCCAAACATGGAGGAAATTTGGAGTTTTTAGGAGAGTAGTATACGAGTTATCAGATGGCCCATAGAATGTGTTACGACTTATGGACATCTTTCGTTGGTAAAGACAAGGAAGTGAGGAAAAATAGTTAAGTGAGGAAGGACTCTACGAGTTTAACCACGACTTGTAAGATATTTCATGGCCTGTACTGATGCTTCATGATTTTTAGTCTAGAAAAGTTGATTTTCAAGATTTTTAGATGTGCCATCAGATGAAGGGACTTACGGCCTATGGACTGACTTATGGCCCGTAATTGTGGTCTCATAGGTCGACTTTGGCAATTTTAACGAGGGACAGTTTTATCATATCTGTCCTTTTATTATACTATGTCATTTGGGGATGGGAAAGGGACCCTATAACAGCCCTTAAGCCCTATTTTCTTCATTCATACTCTCATTCTTTACTTTCTAAATTTCAAAGGCAAAAAGGGGCTCTCAAAGACGAGTTAGGGAAGGGCTAGGGTTTCAAGATTCTCCCTCAATCTTAAAAGTATGTGCCACTCTAGTTCTTTCAAGGTATGTGAGTTAATTTATAGGTATCCTTTCACCCATAAAGTCCTTTATTAATTATTTTACCTTTTCTTTAAGTTTCACAAGTTAATATGCATGCTTATGATGATTTCATGATATTTATGTTATTATATGATACTTATGAAGTTTATCAACTATTTTTCTAAGTAAATATATGCATATTTAAAGAACGATATTGATTCCATGATGGATTTCGATGTGATAATGGTGAGCAATTTCCTTATGACTTATGTGACTTATGGTTGTTCCATGACAAATCTAAGCCCACGTATTTTTAAGTAAGGTTTCTACAATTTACGATGATGATTATGGCATCAATGAATAGCTTCAAAGTTAAGTTTATTAAATATATAAGCTTGATGTTAATTGCCCTAAAAGATGTTTAGAAAGATTCTCAAGTTTTAAGCTACTCTTATTGATTGCTACTTATGATCCTAAGGATATATTTTAAAGATTCCATGAGATGATTTAACACCGAAAGGACTAGAGATTTAGACTCATTTCATTTGTTGAGGTATCATCCCTTAAGCTAAATCTCAATGTTTCTAACTATGTGCACCTTAGGAGCTTTATAGGCTAAGAAGTAGATCTACAAAGACCCCAAATGTTATGAATGATACAATTGCAATTACTAAGTTTGGATATCTACCTTGGCAAATAGATTCCCCTTTTTCCAATGGAAGGAGTGCATTGGCATTTTCCCAATGGAAGGTATTCATTAGATTCCATGTAGTAGTTCACATGACCTTACTATCGGTTATGGTCTATTCCCACAAGCTTTGTGATCTTATGATGTGTTTTCACTTTATGTGTTTTTTTATGCATTATCTCATATTGATCTCGAGCCACATTCCTTGTACATGCTTAAGCTTATTTCATGACTCCTTTTATCTTATGTATACTCATATGTTATGTTTAATAATGATGGCATTATAATTTCATCCATGCATTACATCTCACATATATTGTCCATTCAAATATACTAACATGTATTTTGCTTGCATGATTTAACCATGTGGGAACAGGCTCTTTTTCACTAGCTCTAGGTTTGTTTTTGACATCCAAGTTAGTAGCTTTATTATGGTGAGCCATTAGTTTGGGACTCGTTGACCTCTTCTTCTTATCTTGTATCGTTGCTTTGGTTTTTAGATGATGTATTTGTATCCCTTATGAGGCATTTACTTTCTATGTTGCACTATTTTAGACTTCTTTCTATTTGATGGAGATCAATCGATACCAGTCCCATCCGTTTATGATGTAGTTGGTACGCATATGGACAAACAAGTTGATTGTAGTATATTCATGGCTTTTTAATGGTTCTTCATTGTAAAAAAAGACCTTTAGACCCTTTTCCCCTATTCTTTTCCAAAAATGTTTTACTTAATGCCTATGAATGCTTAAGATGCTAGTGCCTCTGAATGCTTAAGATGCTAGAGATGGCTTTGATGAGGTGCCCTTGCATATTTCATTCGTCTTGTGATGACTAGGCCCCTAGGTTAGGTTGTTATAAATTTGGTATAGAAGTATGAGGCTTTAAAATATTTCTCGAATGTCCATGCATACCCCATAGCATAGTGTCTCATTCAAGGTTATGAAGCAGGCCACTATCTTGACTAAGAGGCTTAGAGTTGAATGAGGTTTTTCACTAACTAATGATAGGCTTTTGCTTGTTTCTAGATCATGCCACCACGAAGAGCTGCCCATCAACAAGGCACTCTCGATGAATAAGTCCGTCCACTTAAGCAGGATGATGGAGTGTATCATACAGAGTTTCAAGCTACATTCACTTTGTTGGCCCAAGCCCTGGCTAACCAAGCAAATCTGGAGGTGGTCATTCCTCCTCAAGTTCCTGCTTCGGCCATATGAGTATGTGACTTCATGTGGATGAACTCGCCAAAATTTCATTGGTCAAAGATGGACAAGGACCTTATTGTATTTATTGAGGAACCTTATCGAGTTATGGTAGTGATGGGCATCCCTTCCAAAGAGAAGGCCAAGTTGGTGGCCTACAACCTCAATGGAGTGGCTAAGATTTGGTTCGAGCATTGAGCCGATGAGAGAGGCTAAGAAGAAGGTCCTATCGGTTGTGAGGAATTCAAATATGACTTTTTGGATCAATTCTTCCCCATCAAGCTTAGGGAGGTAAAGGGCCAGGAATTCATCAATTTGAAGCAAAGAAGTATGAGTGCGAGTGAGTATACCCTCAAATTCACTAAATTATCAAAGTATGCTCCTTAATATCGCGAATCTGAGAGCTCGTATGAGCAAGTTTATTTCAAATGTCTCCGAGTTGGTCTCCAAGGAATACAAAATGGCTATGTTGGTCAAGTAAATGGATATTTCCCACTTGATGACACACGCGTATTAAAGAGGAAAAGCTTCGTGAAAGGGAAAGAGAGTCCAAGAGGGCTCTTGTGGATGGTGGGAACTACTCACACCAAAGGCGTGGTGGTCACAAATTCTGAGGTGGCCAAAAACTAAGTGGACAAGGATACACCAATATTCCTCCGCCCCGGAAGGACAAAGGGTTGGATCCCAAGCCCCAATATCCCAATTTCCCTAAGTGCGGGAGGCCTCACAAAGGAGAGTGCTTAGCTTGGTCAAATGCATGCTTCACTTATGGGAAACCTGGTCACCATGCCAAGGATTGCTAGAGTGGAGGTACAAGGCCTTAATGCCAAAGACGTCCAGTCCAAGACACCCAAAGGACCAACCAATTCTATGCTCTTAGTAGTCGCTAAGAAGTCGAAGAATCTCCAAATGTAGTTATAGGTATGTTTAGAGTTTTGTATTATGATGCATATGCATTTTTAGATCCAGGAGCAAACATGTCATTTGTAACCCCATTCTTTACATATAAGTTTCATGCATGTCCTGAAGTCCTCCATGAGCTCTATGAGTTAAATAACCCCATAGGTAAGGTTATTATTGCCCGAAGAGTCTATAGATATTGTCCTATTTCTATCTTGCATAAAGTGATTCCATGTAACATAGTCGAGATATCCATGGTAGAATTCGATGTGATTCTGGGGATGGATTGGTTGCATGCTTCTTATGCCTCCATTAACTGTAGAACTTGTAGGGTTAAATTTCAATTCCCTAACAAGCTAGTTCTTGAATGGGAGGGTAGCAACTCTTCGTGTAGGGTCGATTCATTTTTTTTGTAAAGAGCCACAAAATAATTTCCAAACGGTGCATCTACCACTTGGTGAGGGTCAAAGATATTTCTTCCAAAGTTTCTTCTCTTAAGTCGGTTCTCATTGTAAGTAAATTTCTTGATGTCTTCCAGATGAGTTACCAGATGTTCCTCCCAAAAGGGAGATAGATTTTTTGTATAGGTCTTTTACTTGATACTCAACCTATCTCAATCCCTCCTTATAGAATGGCTCCCGCAAAATTGAAGGAGTTAAAGGAGCAACTGAAGGATTTATTGGAGAAGGACTTCATTAGACCTAGCTGGTCTCTATGGGGTGCCTCGGTGTTATTTATAAGGAAGACGGATGGGTCACTTTATACGTGCATTGATTATCAATAACTCAATAAGGTTACCATAAAAAATAAGTATCCCCTTTCAAGGATAGATGATTTGTTTGATCAATTACAAGGGGCTACTCATTTCTCCAAAATTGATTTGAGATTTGATTATCATCAATTGAGGGTGAGAGAAAGTTATATCCCTAAGATGGCTTTCCAGATTAGAAATGATTATTTTGAGTTTATGGTGATATTGCTTGGCCTCAGTAATGCACTGACGATATTTATGGACCTCATAAATAGGGTGTTCAACCCTTACCTTGACATGTTCATTGTGGTGTTTATTGATGATATTCTTATCTACTCCCGAGGTGAGCAAGAGCACATGGAGCACTTAAGGGTAGTATTGTGAACCCTAAGGAAACATAAGCTTTATGCAAAGTTTGAAAAATGAGAGTTTTGGCTAGATAAGGTTGCCTTCCTTGGGCATATGGTATCTAGAGAGGGCATCAAAGTTGATCATAAGAAGATGGAAGTAGTGAGAAACTGGCCAAGGCCATTGACTCCTACTGACATAAGGAGTTTCTTGAGTCTAGCTAGTTACTATAGACGGTTCATGCAAGACTTCTCCACTATTTCATCTCTACTCACCAAGCTAACTCAAAAGAAGGCTAAGTTTGTGTAGACAGATAAATATGAGAGGAGTTTCCAAACTTTAAAGTATCGGTTGACTTCATCCCCTATATTAACATTACTAGAAGGGAATGATGGGTTTGTCATGTATTATGATGCATCAAGGATTGAGTTGGGGTGAGAGTTAATGAAAAATGGTAAAGTGATTGCCTATGCTTCAAGGTAGCTGAAAGTGCATAAAAAGCTGACTCATGATCTAAAGCTTGCACTGGTGGTTTTTGTGTAAAGATTTGGTGACATTACTTATATGGAGTTTATGTGGATGTTTTCACCAACCATAAGAGTCTCCAACTCGTGTTCACCTAAAATGAACTCAAGTTGAGGTAACAAAGGTGGTTAGAGCTACTCAAGGATTATGATATGAGTGTGAAGTACCACCTTGGAAAGGCCAATGTAGCAGCTGATACTCTTACCGGAATTTCCATGGGTAGTGTTTTTGATATAGAAAATGATGGAAAAAGGGAGTTAGCCAAAGATGTTCATAGGTTGGCTAAACTGGGAGTGAAATTGAGTGAGTCCGAAAGTGGTGGTGCAATAGATCTTCATGGGTATGTGTCTTCTTTGATTGATGAGGTTAAGGCCAAGAAAGATCTTGATCCTGCCTTGGTTGAGTTCAAAACCTTGGTAAAGGATAGAAAGATAGAAGTCTTCTCACAAGGGGGAGATGGTGCACTCCGATATCAAGGAAGGTTGTGTGTGCCCTATGATAGTGAGTTAAAGTAGTTGATCATTCAAGAAGCCCATAACTCTTCATATTCTATTCATTCCGGCACTATCAAGATGTATAGAGACTTCTGAGAAGTTTATTGGTGGAACAGAATGAGGAAGGACATTGCTCAATTTGTGTCCGAGTGCGCCAATTTCCAACAAGTTAAAGTTGAACACCAAAGGTCGGGTGGCCCAGCACAAGACATTGAAATGCCTACTTAGAAGTGGGAAGAGGTCAACATGGACTTTGTGCTTGGGTTTCCAAAGACCAAAAGCATTTTGACACCATATAGTGATAGTTCACCACATGATTAAGTCAGCTCATTTCTTGCCGATCAAGACTACATTCAGTGTCGAGAACTATGCCCACTTGTATATCCGAGAATTGGAGAGGTTTCATAGGATTTCATTGTCCATCATATTGGATCATGGAGTTTAATTCACTTCTCACTTTTAAAAATCCTTTCAAAGAGGACTTGGCACTAGGGGAAGTTGAGTATGACTTTTTATCTCCAACTGATAGGCAAGCTGAGAGGACTATCCAAATATTGGAGGATATGTTGAGAGCTTAAGGGGAGATGGATGAACACTTACCACTAATCGAGTTTGCCTACAACAATAGCTTTTATTCAAGTATTGGAATGACACTATTTGAAGTGTTGTATGGTAGATGGTGTAGATCGTCCATGGGGCGGTTTGAAGTCAGTGAGTTGGCTTTAATAAGACTAGACTTGGTGATAAATACTATTGAGAAAAGTAAAAGCATAAGGGAGAAATTGGAAATAAACTTAAGCCGATAAAAGTTCTATTCTGATGTGAGAAGGAGAGAACTTGAGTTCTAAGTTGGTGATTGTGTCTACTTGAAGATGTTTCCTATGAAAGGTGTGCTCCAGTTTGGTAAGAAAGGGAAATTGATTCCTAGGTATGTTGTAACGACCTGGCCTAATACTGTGAAGTATTGTCCGCTCTTAGGCATGACCCATCATGGATTTGTCCCTTTGGGCTCATCCCAAAAGGCACCTCATAGTATACAGACCATTCATTTACTTAAATAGCCTAGGACTCTCCCTCTCTTTTCTGATATGGTATTTGCCTAAGTGAGCCATAAGTTATGTATCGCTATCCCTGCACTCACCCCCGTAGGGACTTAGCGTCCTCGCTGAGGTTTCCCCCACCATCATACTAGTCGAGAGTCGGGTCTGATACCATCTGTAACGACCTGGCCCAATACTGTGAAGTATTGTCCGCTCTTGGGCCTGGCCCATCATAGATTTGTCCCTTTGGGCTCATCCTAAAAGGAGCCTCACATTATATAGACTAGTTCTTTACTTAAATAGCCCAGGACTTTCCCTCTCTTTTCTGATGTGGGATTTGCCTAAGTGAGCCAGGCATTACGTATCGTCGTCCCTACACTACAATCCCATATTAGAAAAGAGAGGGAGTGTCCTGGGCTATTTAAGTAAAGGACTGTTCTATATACTGTGAGGCACCTTTTGGGATGAGCCTAAAGGAATAAATCTGTGATGGGCCAGGCCAAGAGCAGACAATACTTCACAATGTTGGGTTAGGTCGTTACAGATGGTATCAGAGCTGACTCTCGACTATTATGGGGGTGGGGCAAAACCTCAGCGAGGACGCTGAGTCCCTATGGAGGGTGAGTGCAGGGACGACGATACGTAATGCCTGACTCACTTAGAAAAATCCTACATCAAAAAAGAGAGGGAGAGTCCTGGGATATTTAAGTAAAGGACTGGTCTATATACTATGAGGCGCCTTTTGGGATGAGCCCAAAGAGACAAATTCGTGATGGGTCAGGCCCAAGAGCAGACAATACTTCACAGTGTTGGGCCAGGTCATTACATATATTGGGCCTTACGAGGTGGTGAGAAGAGTGGTAAAGTGGCCTATGAGTTGGATCTACCCGACAACTTATATTTGATTCATCCAGTTTTCCATGTGTCGATGTTAATGAAATTCATATGTGACCCAAGTTTCATAGTTCCTTTGCATGATGTAAACTTTGAAGAGGATTTGAGTTACGAAGAGGTACCGGTTGAAATCCTAGACCAGCAAGTAAAGAAGCTAAGGAATAAGGAAGTGGCATTCATCAAGATACTTTAGAGAAATAAACAAGTTAAGGGTGCTACATGGGAAGCGAAAGCGGATATGATGAAGCGCTACCCACATCTATTCCACTCTACTCAAGCCTAAGGTATTAAGAAATTCTGCCAAAGACCTCAAATTCCATGTATTTTAGTTTCTTATGATTTATGTATTTATTTTGATGTTTATGAACTATGTTGAGACATGTTTAAAGTATGAAATTTGAAATTTTTGAGAAATGATATTTGACTTGCATTTTTGCATGCATACTGGGTTATTAGTTGCTAGTTTACTCTTTAAAGCCTGCCTTTAAGTACATTCGGGGACAAATGTTCCCAAGGGAGAGATATTGTAACAACCCCCAGTTTAAGAGCCTTGAGTACAAAAAAGTTGACCTGAAAAATAACCTGGAGTCTAGTTTATGAGACAACTTACGACTCGTAAGTTGACATACGACCCATAGGTTTATTCTTAAACATAGAACTTTAAGAAGGGGAAAAGCTTACAAGTGTGGGGTAGCACACGAACCAAGTAATGACCTGTAGATGGTCTCATGAGTGGGACCCCAAACATAGAGGAAATTTGGATTTTTCAGGAAAGTAGTATACGAGTTTTCAGGAAGTAATGATCCCTAGATACCTTTTATGGGTAAGGCGAAGGAAGTGAAGAAAAATGGTTTAGTGTGGAAAGACTCTACGAGTCCAACCATGGCCCATAACATTCATTGCTTGAATCATGCAACCCGAAAGAAGCAATGAAATGCATAAACGTGGGGCTGTTATGTGTTCAAGAAGATCCAGGCGATCGTCCTACCATGTCAAATTGCTTTATGGTTTTCAGTCTGACAAAGTCAATTTTTAGGATTTTCAGATGTGTCATCAAATAAAGGGAGTTGCGGCCATGGATTGGCTTACCACCGATAGTCATGGTCTCCTAGATCGACTTTGGCTATTTTAATGAGGGGCAGTTTTGCATTTCTTTCCTTTCTATTCCCATACTACATCGTTTGTGGGATGGGAAAGGGACGCTATAATAGCCCTTAAGCTCAAATTTCTCCATTCATTGTCCCATTCGTTACTCTCTAAATTTATAATCCAAAAATTGGCTCTCAAGGACAAGTTAGGGCAAGGCTAGGATTCAACGATTCTTCCTCAATCTTACAAGTTTGTTCCTCTCCTGTTCTTCCAAGGTATGTGAGTTGATTTATGGGTATCCTTTCACCCATAAAGTCCCTTATTAAGTATTTTACTTTTTCTTTGAGTTCCTCAAGTTAATGTGCATGCTTATGATGATTTCATGATATGTATGTTATTATATGATACTTATGAAGTTTCTCAACTATTTTGCTAAGTAAATATATGCATATTTGAAGAATGATGTTGATTCCATGATGACTTTCGATGTGATAACAGTTGGGTATTTTCGATGTTCCTTTTAAAGAGAAATTTCAGTATGACTTATGTAATTTATGATTGTTCCATGATAAAACTAAGCCAACCTAGTTTTTAAGTAAAGTTTTCTATTATTTATGATGATGATTAGGGCATCAATTAAGAGCTTAAAAGTTAAGTTTATTAAAGATATAAGCATGATGCTAATTACCCTAAAAGATGTTTAAAAAAGATTCTTAAGTTTTGAACTACTCTGATTGATTGCTACTTATGATTCTAAGAATATGTTTTAAAGATTCCATGGGATGACTTAGCATCGAGAGGATTAGAGATTGGGACTCATTTCGTTAGTTGAGGCATGATGATTGCTACTTATGATTCTAAGAATATATTTTAAAGATTCCGTGGGATGACTTAGTATTGAGAGGACTAGAGATTGAGACTTATTCCGTTAGTTGAGGCATGATCCCTTGAAGCTAAATCTCAACGTCTCTAACTATGTGCCACCATAGGAGCCTTATAGTCTAGGCTAGTGGATCCATGTAGGCCCCAAATATTATGAAAGATGTAATTTCAAAGTTACTAAATTTGGATATTATCACGACCCAAACCTAGCGCCTAGACATGACACGGCGAATGGGGAACCCGAAGGGACCCAAATCAAGCCTATTAACTTATAATTACACATCCTTAGTCGCGAAAGCAATTGAAAAACAATAAAAGAATAGAAATAAGGGCACAAGGTCTAGGAGAAATCCTTCATTTCTCAAAATGTCAAAAGAGTCAAAGGGAGTCAAGCTTATAACATCATTACATAACTTGTCCAACAACACCTCTAAACATAGAACTTAAAGGGGGCCAAGACAAGAAACCGGGCTCATCCTCATAGTCAAAACATAACAAAAAGGAAAGAGAGTCTTTATACATAGCATAAGATCAAAGATATTGTCCCCAAAATTGAGGACTCACCAACTTGCTTTGTAGAGATAGTACTAGCCACGGGAAGAATGAGGATGATCATGAGAAGCTCCAGTTCCTACATGGTAACATCATGCAGACATAGTGTATACACTAGTACATTTGAATGTACTAAGTATGTAGGATGCAATGCAACAAGAGATACACAACATAATCAAAATGCATAATCAGGCAATAAATAAACATATAGCAATATGGCATGCATGAGTGATGCTTGAAGTAAAACATGCTTACATAGAACATATTACATGTGTAGTAAGAGACCAAAATTATGATAGATTATCACACCCTACCATCCATAGTGATTAAGGTATAAACCCCTCAATTAATTGATGGTGGATTACACACTGCTATCTATGGTTATTGAAGTATCAACCCCTCAATTGGTTCATAGTGGGTTGCTCCCACCATCTATAGTGATTGAGGTATCAACCCCTCAATTGGTTGATGGCGGATTGCACCCCACCATCCATAGTGATTTTGAGGTATCAACCCCTCAACTAGTTGATGGTGGATTGCACCCCGCCATCCATAGTGATTGAGGTATAGCACCTCCTTAATTAGGTGTGGCCAACTTGCAACATTATAGATACTTTTCATGAAATCAACACATATATATCATCCTTACATCAAGTAATAGGATATGTAATGATCCATAAATAGATCAAGAATCCCAAACTAGACATTTTATAATGCACTTGGTGGGTGTGTAATCCTAGTATAAAACCATGCCATTAAAAAGTGAAATTACGCAAGATATCTTGCACTAAATCAACCACAAACACTTGGTAACACCACTTTGCAAAATACATTGAAATGCCTCATCAAATCTCATGATAGATCTTGGCGTCATACCTCAAAACATGCATAAACAGTCACATTTTTACAAAACCCCAACAAAGTCCATAGTCAAATTTATAATAGAAGACCCATAAGTAACATCAACTTACAAACATGTAATTTATGTAAAAAAGAAGCTTGGTCACCATGGGTGAAAGAACCCAATGGTTGAAACCCACATACCTTAACTTTGGAGATTTCCTTGAAGAAAATTTGAGTGGAGACTCGAAGCTTGGGTGAAATCCTAAGATCCAGAAGGAGATTGGGACACTTGAATTTTGAGTGAAATATTTGTCTAAGTATTTGAAAGAGTATTGGGGAATGTCTTGAATGATATGAGGTTGAAAAATGACTAAGTATAGGTGTTTTCATGCATGGGAAAGCTTACGCCTAAGACCCAAAGGCGTTGAACCAAAACAGAAAAAGTGGCAACAAAAAACACCAGTCCACGTCTGGTCCATAATGTGGACCCAGCACATAAGACAAATTTATAGAGCTTCACGATAGGTCCGCGCAGACCTGACACGGACAACTACTAGAATTTGAAAATTTATGAAAATGAACATTTGCTACGACTCTTCAAAAATTTGGGTTATACCCATTTCCCACTCAATTTTTCCCCCTGAATAAAAATATCAAGTTGGATTTTTGATATCACACATAGATTTTTGAGATATATGGAAATTACAAATCCAGGCACTTCCAAGGCACATTTTCGAGCATTTTTGGGGTTATTTCAAGAACAATCCTCCATTAATGTCAAAGAAAGGTACATAAGAAGGATAATTGTGAAGAGATCAGCCCCAACAAGAATGCAAAAATGCACTTAAACATCATTTTAAAAAAATCTCAACATAAGTGTCAAAAGCACAATGAACTTTTCAACATAAATATGAATACATGTAAATGACATAAGGGCTGATACCTAAGATTTAGAATCACATAGGGGTGTTAGAATTAGTACCTTAGGCTTGTGTAGAAAGGAAGAGATAGGGATATCATTTTTACATGTCCACCTGGACTTCCCATGTGGCACTTTCAACTTGTTGGTTTTTCCAAATAACCTTGACGGAAGCAATATCCTTATTTGTCAACCTCTTCACTTGTCTATCAAAAAATTTTACCAAAACCTTTTCATAAGTCAAATTGTCTTCAAAAACACCCATACTATCAAGAGGCACAATAGCCCTTTGGTTACCCACACACTTTCTCAACATAGACACATGGAAGACGGGGTGAACCATATTCATGTCATTGGACAACTCCAACTCATAGAGCACCTTACCAATCCTCCTCAATACTCTATATGGACTAACAAATCTTGGGCTCAATTTACCCTTCTTACCAAAAGGAACCATATCCTTCATGGGTGAGACCTTCAAATAGACCCAATCACCAATCATAAATTCAAGCTCCTTTCTCCTCACATCGGCATAGGACTTTTGATGTCTTTGGGCTGTTTCAAACACTCTCTTATCAACTTTACTTTCTCTATGACCTCTATAACCAAACTCGGACTCAACAATAACATCTCACACACTTCAAACTACCCAACTGATGATATACAATGTCTACAATAAAGGGCCTTAAAAGAAGCCATACCAATGCTTGCATGATAGCTATTAGTATAAGAAATCTCAATCAATGAAAGATGGTCATTCTAGCTACCCTTAAACTCTAATACACAAGCTCTAACCATACCCTCAAGAGTGTGGATAGTTCTTTTATCTTGGCTATCCGTTTGAGGGTGGAAAGTTGTACTAAGCTTTACCTTAGTACCAAGACCTCTTTGGAAGGACCTCCAAAAGTGAGAAGTGAATTGAGTACCATGATCCCATATGATAGATAAGGGCTCACTATGCAATCTAACCAATTCATGGTGTATAACCTAGCATAATCTTCGTCGTCATATATAGTCTTAACCGGTAGGAAATGAGCCGACTTTGTCATTCTACCAACCACAATCAAAATAGAATGAAAACCCTTTCTATTCTTAGGCAACCCAACCACAAAATCCATACTAATTTCCTCCCACTTTCAAGTGGGAATATCTATATCTTTGGTTAGGCCACCCGGTCTTTCATGTTTGGCTTTGAGTTGTTGTCATTTATCGTAAATAGATATAAATTTGGAAATGTCTTTCTTCATACCTCCCCGCCAACACACATCCCTCTAATCTTTATACATCTTTTTATAACTGGGGTGAATAAAGTAGAAAGAATTATGAGCCTCATCAAGAATCTTCTTTCTCAGGTCATCCATACAATGAACACAAAACCTACCTTGGTGTCTAAGGGCACCATCTCCCCCATGGGAGAAAACCTTTACCTTGCCATCTCTCACCAAGGCCTTCAATTCTATAAGGAGGGGTCAAGATCTTGCTTTGCTTTTACCTCATCAACAAAGGAAGATTTTGAACCATCAACAACCACAATACTACTATTATTAACCTCTTCTAACCTAATCCTCAATCTAGCTAACCGATGAACATCTCTAGCCACCACTTTTCCCCCATCATCAACATGAGCAATGCTACCCATAAACACCCTACACAAAGCATCGGCCACAATATTAGCCTTACCGGGATGATAATGCACACTCATATCATAGTCCTTAAGAAGCTTTTACCCCTTTTGTTGTATCAACTTGAGATCTTTTTTAGTGAACACATATTGGAGGCTCTTATGATCGGTGAACACATCAACATACATCCAATACAAGTAATGATGCCAAATTTTAAAAGAAAAAACCATGGCGGCAAATTCAAAATAATGGGTTGGATAATTCTTTTCATGCACCTTGAGTTGTCTAGAGTCATAATCTATCTCCTTTCATTTTGCATCAAAACACAACCCAAACCAATTCATGAAGCATCACAATACACAACAAACCCTTCCAACCGTTCAGATAGAAACAAGATAGCAACGAAGATAAGCTTATCCTTCAAGGTTTGGAAACTCCTTTCACATTCATTGGTCCATACAAATTTTTCCTTCTTTTGAGTCAAATTATTCATTGGAGAAGCAATAGAAGAGAACCCATTAACAAATCTCCGGTAATAACCCCTCTCAGCCAAGACATAACCACAAACTCATAATGCCCATACCTAGTCCAGAAGGCCGTCTTAGGAATGTGACACTCCCTCATCTTCACATGATGATTCCCTGGCTGAAGATCAATCTTACAGAAGTGACTAGCCCCTTGAAGTTAGTCAAATAAATCATCAATCCTTAGTAGATGATACTTATTCTTTATGGTGACCCTATTAAGTTGTTGGTAGTCAATGTACATTCTAAAAGTAATATCCTTCATCTTCACAAACAACACTAGTGCACCTTAAGGTGATTCACTAGGACTAATACAACCCTTTTCCAATAAATTCCTCAATGGCTCCTTCATTTCCTTTAGTTCTATTGGGGCCATACGGTAAGGGGGAATAGAAATGGGTTGAGTATCGGAAAGGAGGTCCATACCAAATTCTATTTCCCTATTGGGAGGAACACTGCGATGGTCACTCGGAAAGATATCAAGAAACTCATTTACCACAGGAACTGGCTCTATAGGAAGGACTTTGGACTTAATATCTCTAACCCTCACATGATGATAGAGACACCCCTTAGAGATCAACTTTTTAGCTTTAATACATGAGATAAACCTACCATTGACTACCACATCATGACTCTCCCACTCAAGGATGGGTTCATTAGGAAATTGAAATTTGACCCTACAGGTTCTACAATCAATAGAGGCATAATAAACATGCAACTAATCCATCCCAAGAATAACATTAAAATTCACCACATCTAACTTAACAAGATCATAAGCCAATATATTATGTAAAAACTAGGTGAGATAATTCCTATAGACCTTTCTAGCAATAATGGATGCACCAATGGGAGTAGACACCTGATAAGACTCACAAAATAATTCAGGTTCAACATAAAACCTTTTGGTAACAAAAGGAGTAACAAAAGAAAGAATCAAGCTCAGGTTTATCAATGCATACATATCAAAATCAAAGACTTTTAACATATCAGTGACAACATCGACCACATCATCTACCCCTTGCCTCCCTTGAAGAGTATAGAACTGATTGTGCCTTGGGGCACCATCTTGTTGGCCTCCTCTCCCCAAAGGAACTTGCTTTGGACCCCGGGCTTGTTTTGATTACGAGGACAATTTGTTGTGACCCATTTCTACATAGCTATAGCAAGTACTAGTGGCCCTCATACATGGGCCACTATGGCCTCTACTACATTTTGTACATATAGCATTAGGCACCACACCACCATCACCTTGGGCCCTTGCATAGTCATTGGCAAACATTCTATTGGGAGAATGAGAAGATCCTTGGCCTTTTGATGAAAGTGGCCACCCTTGGGAGTTTGGAACTTACCATTAAAATGGGGCCTTTTGGCCTCATTACCCTTTCTCTTTCTCAACTTCTCCCCCTTTAATTTTTTGACATAAGTCATAAGGTAGGACAAGTATATTTCACCTATCAAAATGGCAACACGACATTCTTTTTCCCTTTCCAATTGTTCAACATAAGTCATAAGGCGGGACATGTCCATATCACCTATAAAATGGTGACACAACACTCCTCATTCACCAAATTGGATACACCCATCACAAAGTTGTTCATCCTAGACCTTGGCTCGACCATCAATTGTGGAGCATATTTAGAAAGTTGGTTGAACTTGAGGGCATACTCCCTCAAACTCATGGACCCCTGCTTCAAATTTATAAACTCCATCATTTTGCCTCCCTAAGCTCAAGATGGAAGAATCGATTGAGAAATGCAGCCTTAAACTCCTCCCAAAGGATCATATTATTATTCTCCTTCTCTTCCTTCCATTGAGTAAACTATATTTGAACCACTCCCTTAAGTTAGTAAGCCACCAACTCTGTCTTATCCTTCGATCTAACACCCATAACAGACAACACTTTGTATAGTTCATCAATAAATTTATGAGGCTCCTCATCCACTATAGACTGATTAAACTCCAGTAGGTTCATCCTTATGAAATCTCTTACCCTAGATGTGTGAGTAGGAGCATGGGGGGCTTAGGCCTCTTGGTTAATTTGATTGGTCATGGCTTGAGCTAGCGTGGCAATAACATCCCAAAAATCTTCATGAACCGGTGTTCTTCGGGAGTGCGAGCTCTTCTTCCTCTTGGTATAGGCATGATCTAGCATAGTAAAGAACATTTGTTAGGGGAAAACCCTATCTTAACTTCTATAGCATGGCTTAGAGTAAGAAGAAGGGAAATATTTCCTAAAATGCCTCATAGCCTCTTGCCCACAGTTGTGGTGTATTTCACAACCATGAATAAGACTCTAGTCGACACAATATTGGATGCCGAGGAACATTAACAAATTAGTGCTCTGATACCAAGTTTGTTATGACCCAAGCCTAGGGCCTAGACGTGACACGACAAATGAGGAACCCGAAGGGACCCCAAACAAGCATCTTAACATATCATTACACATCCTTGGTCGCAGAAACAACTAAACATCAATAAGAGAATAAAAATAAGGGCAAAGGGACTAAGGGAGTCTTTCATAGCTTAAAATATACAAGAGTCAAGAGAGTCAATGTTCATAGCATCATTACATAACTTGTCCAACAACACCTGTAAACATAGAATTGAGTAGGGGCCAAGAGAACTTTTCGGGCTCACCCTCATAGTTAAAAGCATGCAATAAAATAAAAAGAGTGTTTGTATACACAAGAACAAAAGATATCATCCTCGGAGATGAGAACTCACCACATTTACTTTGAGAAGATAGTACTAGCCACATGGAGGAAAATGACCAAGTGGAGCTCTATTTCCTACATGGTAACATCATGTAGGCATAGAGTTTGTGTTAGTTCATCTGAATATACTATGTAGGATGCAATTTAACAAGTGATAGGCAACATAATCGAAATGTATAATTAGGTTAGGCATTCAATGAGCATGTAGCAATATTACATGCACAAGGGGTAGTCAACAAGGTGGTACCCCAAGGCATAATTGGTTCTATACTCTAAATGAAAGGCAAAGGGTTGATGAGGTTCCCGATGTTGTTACCGGTATATTGAAAATATTTGACTTTTATGTGTATGCTTTAATTGATCTGGGTGCCATTGTGTCTTTTGCTCCCTTTTATTGCTAAAACGTTTAATGTTGAACCTAATTTGTTGCACAAGTCATATAAAGTATATACTCCTATTTGTGCATCTATTGTTGCTTGGAAAGTTTATAGAAGTTATCCTATTTGCATTTTGCATTTTGCATAAATGTTTTCCTTGTGATCTTGTTAAATTAGACATGGTTGATTTTGATGTCATTCTCGGGATGGATTGGTTGCATACCTACTATGCTTCTATTGATTGTAGAACCTGTAGGGTCAAATTCAAATTTCCAAATGAATCGGTCCTTGAGTGGAAAAGTCAAGATTTGGTGATCAAGGGTAGATTCATCTCTTGCTTTAAAGCTCGTAAGTTGATCTCTAAGGGAAGTTGAAGGAGTTAAAGAAACAATTGAAAGATTTGTTGGAGAAGGGATTTAGTAAACCTAGCAAATCACCTTGGGGTGCTCCAGTGTTGTTTGTGAAGAAAAAGAATGGCTTACTTAGAATGTGCATTGACTACCGACAACTCAATAGGGTCACTATAAAGAAGAGAAATCCTCTTCCAAGAATTGATGATTTATTTGAGCAATTACAAGGGGCGAGCTTTTTCTCTAAGATTGATCTTCGATCCGGGTATCATCAAGTGGGGTTGAGGGAGTGTGATATTCCCCAAGACAGACTTCAGGACTAGATATAGGCATTATGAGTTTGTGATGATGTTTTTTGTATTGATATATGCACCAACCATCTTCATGGGTCTAATGAATAGGGTCTTCAAACCCTACCTTGATTCCTTTGTTGTAGTCTTCATTGATGATATTTTGATATATTCACATAGTCGGGAGGAGGCTATGGGTCATTTGAGGGTTATTTCCAGAGATTGAGGGAGGAGAAATTGTACACCATATATGAAAAGTGTGAATTTTGGTTGAAGGAGGTTTCATTCTTAGGACATATGGTGTCGGGGGATGGTATTAAGGTAGATCCCAAGAAGACCAATGTGATTAGAAATTGGACTAGACCATTCACCCAATTGGATATTAGGAGCTTCTTGGGCTTAACGGGTTATTATAGAAGGTTTGTTAATAGGTTCTCCTCCATAGCTTCACCTATGACAAAATTGACTCAAAAGAAGGTTATGTTTTTGTGGACCGATAACTGTGAGAGGAGCTTCCAGACATTAAAAGATAGATATATGTTTGCTCCTATATTGTCATTCCTGTCTGCTTTTGCTCCACTTGTAATTTGTTTGTAGTATTTGTTCCTGCTTTAATTTTTGTCCGTCCATCTGTCTCTTTTTATTCTAGGTTGGGCTTGAGGGATTTGTTGTGTATTACAATGCTTCTAGAGTTAGTTTGGCATGTGTGCTAATGCAAAATGGTAAGGTGATAGCCTATGCTTCTACGCAACTCAACGTGCATGAAAAGAACTACCTTATTCATGATCTTGAATTAGCCCCCGTGGTGTTTGGATTAAGAATTTGGTGTCATTATCTGTATAAGGTGCATGTTGATGTGTTCACCGATCATAAGAGACTCCAATATGTTTTCACTCAAAAAGATCTCAACTTGAGGCAAAGAAGGTTGCTGGAACTTCTTAAAGACTATGACATGAGTGTGCATTACCATCCCCATAAAGTAAATGTTGTGGATGATGCTTTGAGTAGGGTGTCTATGGGTAGCCTAGCTCATGTTGATGGTGGTGATAGGGAAATGGCTTGGGTCGTGCACCAATTTGCTAGATTGAGGGTTAGCTTTGAAGAGGTTGGTGAGGATGGTGCTGTTGTTGTTGATGGGTCTAAATCTTCCTTTGTTGATGAGGTTATAACAAAACAAGATCTTGGCTCCTCCTTTCTTGAATTGAAGACTATGGTGAAAGAGGGCAAAGTAGAGGTTTTCTCCTAAGCAAAAGATGGTGCCCTTAGGTACCAAGGTAGGTTGTGAGTGCCTTGTGTTGATAGTTCGAGGAAGAAAATCCTTGATGAGGCCCATAATTCTTCTTATTCTATCTACCCCAGTTCCACCAAAATATATAGATCCTTGAGGGATGTGTATTGGTAGGGAGGCATGAAGAGAGACATTGCCAAATT
>DF361728.1:4739-25547 GCA_000787875.1 Solanum virginianum
CAGATCAGGAGAACCCTGAAATCAAAGAAAAGACAACCTCAATTACAACGAGAAAAAGCAAAATATAAATAAAAGAAAGAAACAATACACCAGAAATATAAAACAGATGCATAAACACTCATCTCAGAACTCCATCAATTACACCAAATGGCTTAAAAAAATATCTCTAAATCATTTGTGGGATTGTGGACAATAACAGGCCTACTCAATAGGACACACTAAACACTTTTAAGTACACTATAGTCTGCCAGATTTGGCATCATGAGAGATGTTGAAAGAGTTTAGCACAGGTAATTTAGTGCAGCAACTAAAAATTTCAAACAGAGGCAGATCTAGTTCAGAGAAATGACTGCGATCAGTTCTGATCATCTTCTAAAGTTATAGACGAGATAGTAACACCTTTTCAGGACCGATGATGAAAGAAATAAGTGAGTTAATAGTACCAAACCTTGCAACTGGAGTTAAATTTCCTATCTCCAAAAGTAAGCAAGACACGAAAAGAGAGAGAGAGAGAGAGAACTGCAACAAGAGAAATAAACTCAAAACGAAATCCAGGATAGTCTAAAGTCATACAAGAATCAACCACAATATCAAAAGGAAATCCTAATGGTAATTGATTGACCGAGAAGGCATTTGGTATCTTATATGGAAAACTTCCATTTTGCTATTACTATGCAAACCTATGTATGGAACATCTGAAAGGAACAGCGATGATGGTCCAGAACCTCTATGTTATAATACAGTTAGCAATTTCCAAAACAGAGCACGTTCACTACTGAAGCATCATCACCTTCAAGCCTACACAAAATGTATGCAACTGTGATCCCCATTGTCGACCGGCTTCTGTATCAGCCAAATAACGGTTAGCCACAGCAGCAACAAGTGAAGAATCCAGTCCGCCTGAGAGAAGCACACCAAATGGTACATCCGTCATGAGTCTCTTAACTACAGCCTGTATAAAATAAATGTAAGGAATAAAATTAGCATTTAATGCGGGCATCAACCAGCTGTTTCTGCATTGTAAAGTTCATCCTCAACAATGGGATTTCTTTTTCAGTATCTTGGGAGTAACCGGGTGTATGCCAAGAACTACCCTCTAGTTCCTTCAAAATTGGCAGAGAGAGTTTTCACAAGGCTTTTGCCCTCTCTGGAACAGTTCCAGCAGCCTTTTAGTGGAATTTGCCTGGAAAGAAACAAGAAATATTTTGGGAACAAAGAAGAATCCTCACCAAAATCAATGGAAGTTATATGTCAGCTTAGATTTTGGTGCAACACTGCCATAGTATGGCTAAATTATAGCTCAGCTGATTTTGTGAGCACATTATGCAGCTTATCGTGGAGTTCTTTTTTTTTTTTTTTTTTAATGTAACTGCTCATAGCGTTCCCTTTATGATGTTTACTAATGAAAGTTACAAATGATGATTAAAAAGAATAGCATTTAATGCACTAAATCAGTAGTAACAGACAGTAGAGAATGGGTACATAGAAAGGGAAAATCCCAAGTAAAGCTACTGACACAGTTTACACAAAGTTGTACAATTTGCATGTGAAGGTCAAAAAGAAATGACAATGATTGAGACCAAATATCATGTACACTCGAAGTGAAAGATGCTTACTTTTTATTACATTTAAAGGGCTATGTCAAAAACATATCCGGGGAGCATATAATGGTTGCACCACTTTTTTTATGCAACATAGAAACAAGCGACATCCAGAATAAACTGAAATTCTCGAAAGCACATAGAAACAAGCCATGTCCACAATAAACTGACCTTCTCAAAAGCCTTCCGTAAGACAAGGTGATCATATGGAGCAGAAGGAATGGTTTCCGAGAACCATGGTGGGTTGTACCATCTTCTAAGTCCTCCTGCACATATAATCTATTTAGAGGTAGCACGAATAGCTCTCGAAAGCAAACACTTGAAAGGATGACTTTGATGACAATGAAGATTTTAAATATCCCCTTTATACCAGAGACTTAGGTTCACTTTTTATCCATCCAAAAATCAAAATGGTGAGTTCCCCCATTCTATACTCCAAGGATTTAAGTTGATATAAATAATACTCCCATCATTTCATTAAATATGATTTCATTTTACATGACAGTGCGGATTGGACAGAGTTTAAGATGTTAATATGGCTAGAGTATCATATCAGTACTGGTAGAAGAAATATTAATGTAATGGTTGCAATATAGAATTAGTGTATATATGAACTTTAGTAACAGAATATTCTCGATCTTCTACACCGTCCATAATAAAAGAAGTCATATAAATACTACTTCATTTGGTATTTATCTATGGGATCCTCTAGTTTAAGAACTCAATAGCTCCTTTTGATTGAGGTTTGATTACACTGATCTTCGTTTATCTGGGGAAAATGGATTATTTTAAGGCAAATAAACACATAAAAAGGACGTTCGAACTTTGTATTGCACTTACAATTTTCTTTTAATCCATGAGGGGTTCGAAAGTAAAATATAATCTGCTTAGCTAGTACATAAGTACAAAACAAAAGGATTTATGTCATTAATGTTACTAAAAGTACTCTAGCATCCCACCATCCCAAAAGACTCCTCAAGATTGAAGCTGCATTGATTTTCCTAAAAAGCAATTATTATTATCATTTTATAATGTGGTATCCAGGCCAGCTTGCATGCACCTCCACTAATTTCACAAGGTACTTGCTACCTCCTACCAACACGGATAGCGGGTACTCTTTACACTCCTACCAACACGGATAGTGGGTACTCTTTACACTCCTACCAACACAAATAGCGGGTACTCTTTACACCAAGGGTTGGACAAATGGGAAGAAATCACCCAAAAGCAATTTTGTGCAACAAGAACATGTAGATCTCACTCTTTTGGTTAATCAAGAGATAAATAATTACACCATCATTAAGAGTTTTAAGACTGTTTTCAACGGGGTCCAAAAATATGAAATAAACAGGAAAAGTATGTTTACCATACAGGAAACATGATCAGCTATCAAAAAGAATGAATTACAGGCTCAGATATGAGCTTCATATGGACATACCATATTTGCTTGAATAAATATGACCGGGAAGGAAGCTGACAAATCGTTCACAATCATCACTTAAGGCTTTCATCTCCGAGGAAAACCATACGGACCCTGCATAAAAGTAATATTTATTTCAAGTCACTGCTTGCATATACATACACAAAGTTGTTTAAATTTAAACTTGTGCAGTCTTATGTTACATGAACCAATTGAAGTTTTGTTATTTTCTCTACATGCAGAAAGGGCTAAAAGCAAATTGGGGAAAGATAAAATTATGGACATGGGCAATACTGCGAATGTGCATCAACAGCTGTTTAGACTGACTGCTCAAAACAACTCGAATTGAAACAAGCATGTCTGTCAACTTCAATGTGTAAGGTTCCAGGTCAAAGAGATACATTCTACCTTATGTTCTCCTTTTCCATTGAAGTGAAATATGTAACACTAAAACACCTTTATATCCTTAAGGCATTAAGAAGAAGAAGCTCACAATCAGTTGCAATCCATATGAACAAATTGTAATCCAATACATACATGGGCTAAGCACACTAAAAAGATGGACTAAACTTGGAAGGACTAACATAGTAATACCGTACAAAGAATGAAGAGCTACATCTATTAGAAAAATGAAATGACATGTGCAGCATTCATTACCATTTTCACCACCAAAGGAACACAGAAACTCATCCACTAACACCAAAAACTAAAAAATTGTCACCATCAAATTATCCACAAAAAAAAAAAAAAAAAAAAAGAATCTTCATTACAACTATTCAGCAAGATCTTCTGTTTCTTCATAAAAGCATAGAGGATCTTCACCATTACCATTTTCAATCAAAAAAAAAAAACGAATAGTTGAATCTTCCCAAAGTTAAGAAACAGAAGTTGCTTAACTATCCAGCACTGCAGAAAAAGGTTGCTTCCTTTTCATCATGCTTTGTACATGATAGCATATGTTACTCATAACTATGCCCCTGTTTTAGAGATTTCTCTGAGTAGCGCAAGCATCACGTGTCAAAACTCACAAAAAACAAGTTACTTTGTAGGGGGATTTGGTTTTCCATATTTTCCTTCAGAGCCAGTTCTGGAAGTTTTCCTTGTTCACCCATGTGCAACAGGATTTTACATAGAAAATCCCTTGGTCTTAGAACCTTCCAAATAAGAGAATCAACATCTTCAACCAAAAGAGTCACAACCTACAAGTCATGCAGAGATTTTGGTATATCCCAATCAAAACATTGCACTCTGAATTTCAAGTTCAAGCTGTCATAATTCCAGCAGTGAAAAGCTGACTTCCCAGAGTCCACAGTGAGGTTGTAAAGATTTGGGGAATGTGTCATTTAGGAGAGTGTCTTATCCACCCATCACGGAGCATTGCATCTTCCTCTGTCTCCTTGCTTGATTTGTTTGGTCCAATGAAGTATTTCTTCTGATCTTTCTTGAATATCAGGGCTAACTTGATTTGGTTACATGCATTACAACACATGGTCAATTAAATATCTAATCCTTTTTGGGTTTGAGCCTCTATCCTTTTCCATTCAAATTATTAACTGCTTTTTTAAGCTAAATACAGTTTGTTCAATTGTTTGAATTTCACCTATGCTCTTTCCCAAGTTTTTGTTTAGCGACCTTTTGTGGACCAAATCAAGCCCCTACACTTTTTAACCCATTTTGGATCAGTTTAAATTTGGACCAGCCCGCTCTAGCCTTGGTGTTAAATTTTGCAAAATTTTTATCCGTTACCAGTTCTCTTCTGATTCTCCCCCTGGTTCCTTCTCAAGCAATGACCGCAAACAACTTCACCTTATTTCATTTGAAACAACGAAAATTTCTATTTTCAAGCCTTACTTATGTTCGCCTGAAGATGAAGATGACTGGAATTTGGGGCTAACATTCCCATCATCAGCAAAAGCCATAACAGAACTATTCATCTTCTACAAAAACTTAGCTCATCACCTCCTTTGGTCCTTTTCAATGATTTTATCCCTCAACATATATCCTTAGCCCCAAGATCAGTTTCAGGAATCCTCCACAAATATCACAATTCAAGAAACATGGACAACCAAGAAAGCCTATTTTCTCACTACTCCAATCCTTTTCTTCCTCCTCAGCTTTAGACAATCCATCCTGAATGCCCAACAATCAATTAGTAGGTAGCCTTGAAGACGAAGGTGAACGGAATTTGGAGCTAACATTCCCATATTCGGTGAAAGCCATGACAGAACTGTTCATCTTCTAGACAAAAAAACTCAGCTCATCACCTTCCTTCGGTCCTTCATAATGATTTTATCCCTTGACATATAACCTATGCCAAGATCACATTCAAGAATCTTCCACAAATATCACAATTCAAGAAAAAAGTCCAGGCGACATGGATGGCCAAGAAAACCTACTGTACTCACCACTCTAATCCTTTTCTTCCTCTCCTAGGCTTTTAGACAACTGGTCCTGAATGCCCAACAATCAATTAGTAGGCAGCCCTTTCTCATCTATAGCAATGCCCTTTAAAGAATACAATCTACTTCCAACTCTATGATAGTTGGAAAAGGAAAAATCCCAAGCTCAAAAAGTCCACCCAAAACAAAAACTTCCTAGCCTATAGTTTCCAAATCGAATATCGCACCTGTTGATCCCCTTTATTGAATGAACTGACATATCTTCACAATTTTTTCTCTTCTATGTTTCTCCAAATAAAATTCATAAACCAGATCTATGTACTAACAGTTTTCACCAAGTGATTAAGCCGGCAACACTGCTGTCTTCTTACAGGAATTCAAAACAAACAACATCTAGCTAGCTGCTTCTCTTATAACTGGCGGTCAGAGTTCCTTAGTCTAATCTCACACCGCTGTATGGCAAGATTTAAGTTAATGTTGCTTCAAGTTGTATGTGTTGTTCGCTGGAGTAAAAGACTCGCTGAAGATTGGGTTAAACTAGCAAATATAGATGTTCCTGTTACAGTGTTAATTACTTTAGCAAGAAGAACCACATATACGATAGGGTCCTATGATACATTATTTGTTTGTGAGAGAGTATATATCAGAATTATAGTAGGTAAAATCACAAGTAAACAACAAAGGGCCTTCAAATAACTAACAGACATTTATCGAAAGGGTATTATGCCAAAAAATATTTATACAAAAAGCTACATACCATCAAGGCCCCAACCCATATAAAGGGGTGTAATGCCAATGGCATCCCGAGCAGCAATGAAACTTTTGTCCCGGGTGTCAAGAAGAACAAAAGAGAACATCCCATCCAACATGTCAATGAAGTTTTCTCCATGTTCTTCATACTGCCAAAGACATATCCCACAGTACACATATAATAAGAAAGAAATTATGACAGGAAATCTTATTTTCTTACTAGAATTCATGTTTTAGTCTCTTGATGAGAACTTTGAGTTTGGGTATTTTGAAATATTCTGGCAACGTAAACTGAGAAGTCATGTATATTCCTCTAAATATATTCTCAAAGTACTTACAAGATGAGCAATAACTTCACAATCACTCTCAGTTCGAAACTGATGGGACTTCAGTTTTTCCCGTAATTCCTTATGGTTATAGATCTCTCCATTAACCTAAAACCAAAAGAAGCAGATGTCAATCTTATGGAAGTAAGAATTATCAAAATCAAGCTAAGGGAGAAGGTCACAGTAGCCCAGCAAAGGCTCCTGAAAAGTGTGAATATTAGTTTTTAGCTATTTGACAAGAGAAGCTTATCTAGAACATGAAAAATAAAAATGATGCATCAGTATTTTAAAAATACTCATACCACCATTAGCACTTTATCGTACAGTTAATGCAAATGACAGAATTGTATCTTCTGCGAGCTTTTTATTTTAGCTGCACATTTATCTTTTGATTTCAACCCAAACAGTGCAATCATGCATGATGTGAATCATTCCTGTATCCTAACACGAATGATATCATTTGAACTACAAAGATCAAATTGACTTATGTTGTGTACAAAAGTCGTACTTCTACATGACCAACAGATCTTTCAATAAACTGAGTAAATACTAATAACAATAAACTCTGTCAATCGCCTGGTTACTTACCACAGATAATGCTAAAATGAAGAACTAAAAGTTTCATCACAAATCCTTTACTTCTAAGTTCCTTTCTTCTCTGTTAAGTAGAGAAACTTTAGCCTACAAGAAAAGCTTGTACTCTAGAAGATCAAAAGACACAAACTTTGTCCGCAGTCCATTTACTGCTATGATATTAAAGTATATAAGTAATTATATAGTAAAGAGTTTCCTACCGCAACAACAATGGTCTTGTCCTCATTATACAGTGGCTGATCTCCAGAAGTTGGGTCTATTATTGCCAATCGTTGATGAGCAAGATAACAGTCCTCATGGCTATGTAATCCACTCCAATCGGGTCCTCTGTGGCGCAACCTACAATTAGCATCACGTAAAACACAAACTAGGATGATTTTCAAGTAATAAGAATCCTTTCTACAGCAACACAGAGGATGAGACAGTAGTAATAATTAATGCTTATCATACTCTAAAGCAAAGGCTAGAGAATTAGATCCAGAGCCCAACACAAGATCAATTAAAAGCGGCAAAGGTAGCCAATTTATAAAATTAGAATTGGGAGTTGAAAAATGTGATACTAAAGACATGAGGATCAGTGTTAGCACCGCGGGTACAAAGCATGTCCCAACCCAAAAAAAACGACAGCTCTCTGCATGAAGAGTGTCCCAACAAGACGCAAATTACTTATTACCAGCAAACTACAGAGATGGGAGGAGATGATAGTCAGCAATTGTTAAAAGGGAATGAACATGTGGCCAGTAAGCCAGAAATCAAGCAGGTAAGGCCAAAAGGCTGAATGTTGGGAGATTTCCCCTTCTTTTCTTGGACAGAACACAATTGGCCATAACCAATTTTTAAAAAAATTCTTCAGGAAAAAAAATTGTTTACAGGAAGGAAAAGATGTCCACAGGAAAAGAAACTAAATATGCAGCATCAACTGGGTGCATGACATATCAAACAAGATAATTGTTACACCCGATGAAATTACCAAATTACCCCTAGAAAGTAGAATGCTAGCACAACACATCATCCTTAACTCTTTTGGCAAATCCGAGACCGGAATCATGGTTAGCGCAAAAAATTGTGGGAGGATTCTCGAATGAAATTTAGGCCAACAAGAGCAAAAGACAATTTTTTGGGGCAAAATGCAAATTTCAGCAAGGTGCGCGACACCTCCACGTCGCGGACCTGTCGTGGATCTGCACTTAACTCTACTTCTATTATTTTCGACGAGGTTAGAAATTCAATCGAAAAAATTTCATAAAAAAAATGAACTTGGAGGGACCAGGTCCGCACGGACCAGGTTCACCACAGTTCAAAATTTTCAGTTTTAATGAGGAGCATTCCAAACTTTTTCCTACCCCTCCTAAACTTAACTCACGACTGATATAGGTCATTTTCAACCTAAAAAGGGTTCCTAAACTTATTCCTAATTCTTTTGCGCTAAATTGACTAAAGACCTAGGGCTAAAGAGTGGACAAGGGCTTAGGGTTCAAGGAATTCAAGCCAAATTCTTACAAGTTTGATTGTCTATCTTAATCCCAGGTATGTAAGGCAAACCTAAAGCATAGAATTGTCCTTCTATATGCCCATGATTGTGATAAGATGAGTTGTGATGGAATTGATGTCCCCATGATTGTGTTATTTTTGAAAACTTCCTTAATGTAAAACCTATTTTACTTATATTATATAATTGATGATTTCTATAAACTTATTTTCTTGAACAAATGATTTGAACCCCTATTTTATGTATAAACCCTCGATACTACTTGATTAAAATTGCATGAGTGAACCTAGGGGATGAGTCTAGAGCCTTGACATGATGAATATTGATTGTGATGTGATGTGGGCATGATGATAGTGTTGATAGAACTAGATGTTCCTAAGAGTCTAAATAAATTGAACTCAAATTATTGGTCTAAATTGATAATCCTCGTAACGATTGTTTAAACCAAAAGATGTGATTGGGAATTTATTGGATGGTTGATAGACCGAGAGGTTTGATTGTGACAGAATTGATAAGAGCCCTTACGAGACTCATTGATCAGATTGATTGGGATTGATTGTTTTATGAGCGTTGAGTCTTGGGAGGAGTATCGACCCCGAATTGAGTAAGAGTAAGTCTCATTCAAACTCAATAACTACGTCGCCATACGCAGGAGAGGATTGAACTATTAAGTTGGATTTCCTTATTTTTATTGTCCTAAGACAATAGGACTTGATTTGACTGATAGATCCATGATTGGTTGATTTGTTCTTTACCATGGCAAGGTATTGAATGGACTGGCAACACGTCGATTTGTTGCATGATCACTAGCTCATAAGTGGTCGATGTCGGACAAGAAAAACTCCCATCTAGGTCTTGATAATACTCTGATTGAATTGGATTGGATTGGATTGATTTCTGTCTAAACCTTACTCTTGCTTAGACTTATGACATCTTGATCATGAACCTTACTCTTGCTTAGACTTATGACATCTTGATCATGTTCCTTACTTTTTTGATTTGAGTTATCTGAGTTGATAGTATTCTACCTTGATGTATGTTTCATTCTACCATTTTACACACTCGTACATTCCACGTACTGACGTTTATTTGGACCTGCATCATTTTATGATCCAAAGACAAGTATTAGGGATCATCAACATGTGCTTCGTTGAGGATCTATTCGCATTCAGTTGATTGGTGAGATCTCCTTGCTTTCGGAGGATTTCCACATTATTATCATCTATCTATTAGAGTTTACATTTGCTTTTATTTTGTTCTGAGGTAGCCATGGATCTGCCAATGGCACCATTTGAATAGTCGATAGAGGCTTCATAGACTGGATTGTCAAGTTGTGATTGGATATTGTTTTGACTAGTTTCTTTGATACTAGTCTCATTTAGATGATTTGATAAGATTGGTTGGCCTTTTGCCTTTAATTGTTGATATGGTGATTTATTCCTTCGAGTTATCTCTTGATGGTTAAATCTTCCGTTGTTAGATTGTGATTGAATGAATGTGATGAGGCCAAGTGGTTCGCTTGGAGATTAGCAATGGTCTCCGAGTGCCGACCACGCTAAGGGTACCCCTCCAGGGCATGACAAACTTGGTATCAGAGCACGGAGTTCAAGAGTCCCAGGGAGTCTATGAAGCCACATCTAGTAGAGTCTTGTTTATGGGTGTGTTGTGCACCACACTTTATAAGAAGGAGGCTATGAGACATTAGGAATGGTTACATTTCTTTCATACTTTGATTCATGCTATAGAGTTACAACTCTATGAAAGCTCTCTTCTGATTATGCGTTTGCATTTTGATTTTAGATCATGCCTCCAAGAAGAGCTACTAGAGGAAGACAGCATCCTGCCAGACGAAACATTAACCAGCCTGAGCCGCAGGTCCCTGCTGAGCAGCCACCACAGGCTAACATCAGCAATGCTAAACTTCACCAAGCGATCCAGATATTGGTATAGGTTGTGACAACACCTACTGCTAGACAGAGAGCAGTCAGACAGGATGCTCAGGATACATCCAGAGTCTGTGAGTTTCTGAGGATGAGCAACACCCAATGAGGATCCAGAGAACTACATAGAGGGGCTGAACAAAGTGTTTCAGATTATGCATGAGGCTGAGGTTGATAGAGAGGAGTTGGTTGCCTACCAACTCAAAAGTGTTGCCAAATTGTGGTATGACCAGTGGAAGAAGAACAGAGGAGAGGGTGCCTCAGTTCTGACTTAAAGCAACAACAGTTATAGATTTGATTGAGGGGTGCTAGGAGGCCATATTTGAAGAAGCTTTCTTGGGGCGCTTCTTCCAGAGAAAGTTAAGGGAGGCCAAGGTAAGAGAGTTTTTGAAACCTGAAACAAGGTTCTATGACTAGGGTTGTGCATTGGTCGGTTCAGTTCGATTTTATACATTATCGGTTCGGTTTATCGATTTTTAAATATGCTAAACCAATAACAAACCAATAAAATCATTTTAATCGATTTATCGATTTTAAGTCCTTAAGGGTTCGATTTTTGGTTTACCCAATAAGGATGATAATGAGAATTTGCATTAATATAAACAGATGGAGTAGGAAAGAGTAAAGATTAAAAACTAAATACTAGAGTGGATAATTAAGCACTTAAGTTCGATATATATTTAATATTTACGAAAAGGTAAAATAATGAATTAGTATAATCTTATTGGGTTATCGGTTTACCCAATAATCCAATAGTAAAAATCGATATCGAACCGATAACCCAATAATTTTTTTTCAAAATCATTAAAAACTTGATAACCTAATAACCCAACAACAATAAACCAATAACGTTTTTATCAATTCGGTTTATCGATTGGTTCGATTTTTGCACACCCCTATCTATTACTGTGTAGGAATATGGAGTTAAGTTCACGCAACTATCTCAGTATGCTCCGGAGATGGTTGCGGATAAGAGAGGGAGGATGGGTTTATATGTTAGTGGGCTAAACAAGTGGCTGGAAAAGGATAGGAGGGAGCAATACTTGTGAGTGATATAGATCTCGGGAGGCTAATGACTTATGTGCAGCAAACTGATGAGGAGAGCCAGCAAGACAGGGAAGAGTACAGGAATAAGAAAGCAAAGACATCCAGGCATGAGGTTGGGAAGAAAGGGAATGGGAATTGTAGCAGGTTTCAGTCAGGGCCAATGCCATCATCCGCTAGTGCACCTGCACCCAGAAATAGAAATGAATAGAGGTCTCAGAAATTTACAGCCCAGGGATCTCAGTCACAGGCTAGTGTGGCTCAAGGTTCGTTGGGGAAGCCACCATGTGGAAGGTGTGGCAAACTTCACTTGGGAGAATGCCGTGAGGGAGGTCATGTGTGCTACAAGTGGCCAAATGGGTCAATATCAGAGGGATTGTCCAAAGTGGGCCAACAAGGCTCAATCTTCTACACCGGCACCACCGGTTAGAGAAAATCATAGGGGTGTTACTTCTATCGCGAGCGGGGTAACAAACCGTTTGTATGCCATGGGTAGTCGCCAAGAACAGAAAACACCCCAGATGTTGTGATGGGTATGATTCAAGTCTATACACTTGATTGTTATGTTTTGATGAATCCTAGTGCTACTTTATCGTTAGTGTCTCTTTATGTGGCTAGTAGGTTTGATAGAATTCCTGAGTGTCTTCTTGAACCTTTCAGTGTGTCTACTCTCGTTGGTGAGTCTATCTTAGCTGAGAGGGTCTATACAGACTGTTTTGTATCAATCTATCACAAAGATACCATGGTCGACTTAGACATGGTTGATTTTGACGTGATTCTAGGTATGGACTGGCTTTTTGTGTGTTATGTCTCTGTCTTATCGAACTCGAACGGTTAAATACAAATTTCCAAATGAACCTATCTTAGAATGAAAGGGTAGTCCTGTTGTGCCTAAGGGTAAATTCATCTCCTACCTTAGGGCCAGGAAGTTGATCTCTAGAGGGTGTATTTATCACATTGTTAGAGTCAAAGATCATAGTATTGAGTTTTCTACTCTTGAGACAATCTCGATTGTGAATGGGTTTCCTGAAGTGTTTTCTGAGGATCTATCTGGATTCCCTCCTGACAGTGAGATTGACTATAGGATTGATGTTCTTGCCCGATACTCAGCCTATCTCTATTCCACCTTATAAAATGGCTCCTACTGAGTTGAAAGAATTGAAAGAGCAATTGAAAGATTTGCTAAACAATGGCTTTATTAGGCCGAGTGTCTCTCCTTGGGGTGCTCCTGTCATGTTCATGCAAAAGAAACATGGGTTGCTCAGAATGTGTATTGATCATAGGCAACTGAATAAGATCATCATAAAGAATAATTATCATTTCCCCAAGATAGATGACTTGTTTGACTAACTTCATGGTGCCTCTTGTTTCTTAAAGATAGACCTCAGATTTGGTTATCAATTGAAAGTGAGAGAATGTAGTATCCCAAAAACAACTTTTACGACCTATTATGGCCATTTTGAGTTTTTGGTCATGCCCTTTGGCTTGACTAATGCACTTGCAACCTTTATGGATCTGATGAATAGAGTGTTCAAGCCATATCTCGATATATTCATAATTGTCTTCATTGATGATATTTTGGTCTACTCCAAGAATGAAGAAGAGCATACTCATCATCTCACAACTGTCCTTCAAACTCTTAAAAGATAGAAAGTTGTACGCAAAGTTCTCAAAATGTGAATTTTGACTTGCACCAGTGGCTTTCTTGGGCCATATAGTATCCGAAGATAGTACTCGAGTTGATACCTAGAAAATTGAGGCAGTGAAAAGTTGGCCCAGACCCACATCCCCAACTGACATAAGGAGCTTTTTGGGTTTGGCTGGCTATTACCACAGATTTGTTGAGGGATTCTCATCCATATCATCACTACTGACTAAACTGACTCAAAAGAAGGCTAAGTTCCAATAGTTTGATGCTTGTTAAGAGAGTTTTCAGAAATTGAAGGATAAATTGACTACTGCACCAGTTTTGAGTTTGCTCAATCGAACAGAAGATTTTGTGATATATTTTGATGCGCCCAGAGTTGGATTAGGCTGTGTATTGATGCAAAGGAGAAAGGTGATAGCTTATGCTTCTACACAGCTTAAGGTCCATGAGAGGAACTACCCAACCCATGATCTAGAATTGGTAGCGGTGGTATTTGCACTTAAAATCTGGCGTCATTACTTATATGGAGTGCATGTAGATATGTTCACAGACCATAAGAGCCTTCAATATGTCTTCAATCAGAAAGAGCTCAACCTGGGGAAAAGGAGATGGCTGGAGTTGTTCAAGGATTATGATATAAGCATTCTCTACCACCAAGGTAAAGCTAACGTTGTGGCTAATGCTCTTAGCAGGTTGTCAATGGGTAATACTGCCCATGTAGAAGAGGGAAAGAAAGAATTGGCCAAGGAAGTGCATTGATTGGCCCGATTGAGGGTTCAACTTGAAGAGTCTACTGAAAGTGGAGTTAATGTTCAGAATAGGTCTGTATCATCTCTAGTGGCAGAAGTGAAAGGGAAGCAAAACCAAGATCCTATTCTACGTCAATTAAAGGAAGTTCTTCATAAACAAAAGGTAATGGTTTTCTCTAAAGAGGGAGATGGTGCGAGATACCAGAATAGGTTGGGTGTTCTGAATATCGATGGTGTTCGAGATAGGATTATGGCTGAAGCACATACTTCTAGATACTCCATTCATCCTAGCTCTACCAAGATGTACCATGACTTGAAGGAAGTCTATTGGTGGAGTCGAATGAAGAAGGATATTGTTGAATTTGTCTCCAAGTGCCCAAATTGTAAACAGGTTAAAGTTGAGCACCAAAGGTCATTTGGATTAGCTCAAAACTTTGAAATTCGTGAATGGAAATGGAAGATGATCAATATGGACTTCATTACAAGTCTGCAAAGGTACCGAAGGCAGCACGATTTGATATGGGTGATTGTGGATAGAATGACCAAATCAGCTTACTTCCTGGTAGTTAAAATGACTGACACTGCAGAGGATTATGCCAGATTATACATTCGTAAGATTGTGAGCTTGCATGGAGTTCCCTTGTTTATCATCTGAGACAGAGGAGCTCAATTCACATCCCAATTTCGAAGATCTTTCCAGAAAGGATTGGGTTCTGTTGGGAAAGCTTGATCTTTCCTTGCTTGTGAAGTTAAGATAGCCACTTTGGGAATTAAGGTAGTGGTTGGAGTACAAGAGTTTATATTCTTCAAACAAAACGAGATTCTTCCACTATACAAAAGAATAGTAGGATTACAAGAATATGTTTACAAAAGATTTCCTCACTCTAAGGTGGCTTACACAAGGTTAAAGATTAGGACTTCTTAAGCTTTATATTCTCACTAAGAGATTTCCTCTCTTTGGAAGTGTATTACTCTCAATTGCATTCTTGCTTCACTTGTAGAAACATGCTCGAAGTATAAACATGCTCGAAGAATCTCTTTCAATTTTAATGAGGAGCATTCCAGACTTATCCCTATCCGTCCTAAACTTAATCCACGACTGATATAGATCGTTTTCAACCTAAAAAGGATTTTTGAACTTATTCCTAAGTCTTTTATGCTAAATTGGCCAAGGAACTAGGGCTAAAGAGAGGAGAAAGGGCTAGCGTTCAAGGAATCCAAGCCAGATTCTTGCAAGTTTGATTGGTTGTCTTCATTCCAGGTATGTAAGGCTAACCTAAAGTATGAAATTGTCCTTCCATGTGCTCCATAATTGTGATAGGATGAGTTTTGATGGAATTGATGTCTCCATGATTGTGTTATTTTTGAAAACTTCCTTAATGCTTAACCTATTTTACTTATACTGTATAATTGATGATTTCTACAAATTTATTTTCTTGAACAAATGATTTGAACCCCTATTTTAAGTATAAACCCTAGACACTACTTGATTAAAATTGCATGAATGAACCTAGGGGATGAGTCTAGAGCCTTGAATGATGAATATTGATTGTGATTGTGATGTGGGTGTGACGATAGTGTTGATAGAACTGGATGGTCCTATGAGTCCTCATAAATTAAACTCAAATGATTGGTCTAAACTAATAGTCCTCTTAACTTTTCATTCTACCATTTTACATACTCATATGTTTCACGTACTGGCGTCCATTTGGACGTACATCATTTTATGATGCAGAGACAGGTATTAGAGATCATCAACAGGCGTTTCGTTGAGTATTTATTCGCATTCAGCTGATTGGTGAGACCTCCTTGCTTTCCGAGGATTTTCACATTATTATCATCTAGCTATTAGAATTTAGATTTGCTTTTATTTTGTTCTGAGATAGCCATGGACCTGTAAATGACACCATTTGAATAGTCGATAGAGGCTTCATAGACTGGATTGTCGAGTTGTGATTGGATATTGTTTTGGCAAGTTTCTTTCATACTAGTCTTATCAAGTTGATTTGATAGATTAGTAAGCGTTAGATCTTCCGTTGTTAGATTGTGATTGAATGAATGTGATGAGACCAAGTGGTTCATTTGGGGACTAGCAATGGTCTCCTAGTGCCGGCCACACCAAGGGTACCCTCCCAGGGCGTCACAATAATAACAACTGATTTTAGTGAGGGTAGAAAAAGAACAGGGACCCAATGCTTTTTAGATGAGGAACAAATGGAGAAGCTGGGACTGGTTGTGATGGAAACAGAAGCAAGGAAAAAATACTTGTTCAGACGAAACTAGACATTTCACAGCAAACAATGCATTACCACTAGAAGGAAAACGGCCATCCCACCAAAACATTATAAACACCGCGAAAAGGGATAATTTCAGGCTCATGAAAACAGAAACTAAAGGCTTTTGGGAGATCTCTAGGTATAACGTGCGATCAGATGAAAAGAAAGCAACTCCAAGTTGAAAAAAATACATAAAAGTAGACAGATGACAGAATCATATAAACCCAAAGCTACAAAATATTGCAAATAAACTATAAAAAGTCACAAATAACAATGAGATACTTTATGTGGAAGTAGCATTCGGAACTTTGGCAGTCTTTAGTAGCAGGATTAATCTCATCCCAAGCTTCAATCCAAGTGATCATGGCATCTGCAAGCTTCAGAAAATAAGGATCTATTTCCAAAGTTTTTTATTAACCTGCTTGGCCATTTCGACTTCCGGTCAGTAGTAGACTCTTTTGGACAGGTTCAATTGCGGGAAAGTGAACAGGTCAGGGATGGGTTAAATGCGTAAGTTTGTAAAGTGAAACGGGTATTTAAAATTGGGAGTGTTATTTGTTTCTAAGCTCGCCAAGTGTTCATCTGTTAATAATAAGGGTAAATCACTGTAAGAGTATAATGGGATGAGCATAGTTGGACCGACCTTAAGTATAATGGAAGGGTTTTATTTGGACCGAAACTTAAACGAGGAGTATATTTAAACTATTTTTCATAGTGCATGGGTATATTTGGACCTTTCCCGTTTTCTATACGATAATGAAACACTTGTGATGTATGATTCTTCAATAGAATGCTTAAACACCACCACTGATACTCACTCTTTTTTATTCAGTGTTTGGACAGCATGTCAATCAGAGGCAGCCTTGTTCTCTTCAGTTAATGAAGTAACAAATATTGATGTTTTGGGTTGTGATGTGGAAACTCTTCAACAACAAAAACATACCCAGTGAAATCCCACAAGTTGGGTCTGGAGAAGGTAAAGTGTACGTAGACCTTACCACTACCTCATAGAGATAGAGAGGTTGTTTCCGAAAGACCCTAGACTCAAATATATCAGCCCCAAGATGTGGAAACTCTTCCTACTACTTATTTGGATTATCCTTGGGAGGTAATCATTAATCTTCCAAGGTTAGACAAGGGTTACGTGTAAGAAGTCAGAAGAGGTTGGCCGATGGAAAAGCGAATATCTTTAGGGTAAATTAGTATCTACTAACAATGTACTAGATTCACACCCCATGTATGTTATATCCTCATTCCCAATACCTGTTAAAGTGGAGAAGAGGTTGGATATGTTAAAAAAAGATTATAAGTGCTAACATTCAAGCATATATATGTTAGACAAGTTAGAGAGAGACTGAGAGAGAAATACAATATTCTTTGAAGACAAAGGGAATTCTATGTAAAAGATCAAAACGAATTGTTTATTTTATTTTATTTTTGGTGTAAATAGCACTTTGTAATTAATAATGAAGCTGTGATATATCTTTAAAGGGATGTTCTTATGGTTGATTGTAAATACTTTCAGCAGTACCTTCTTGGTGCTATATAAATAATACATTTACCCTTTTTCTCAAAAAAGAAGAACAACCTTCTGCCCCCAGCTGCAGTAAAATGAAAAGGAAGAAGAAATAGGCTACAATTGGCAAAAATCTTGTGCCGCCAAGAGAATTCCAGAAGAGCTAGTTCTTAATGGCAAGCACTTTGCCCCTTACAATGTAAGTTAAGTTAGCCTAGAAATTTTAAATAAGCAGAGCATTCAGATGACACATAGGATGCATGGGTATGAAAACCATTAGCCAAGCACATACTACAATCCTTTCACTTGTCTGCAACATACATTATCACAAGATATATCAAGTTACAACAACATAATGAAAAATTTACTCCCTATTTCAGGAGAACCACCACAGTTTATGCAGATCCAATGAAATGTCCTCAAAATTCACAGCTTTAAAAAGAATGATGAAGTTAGATGGTGTGTCTACTCATCTCATATCGTACCTTATTCAAAAGTGCTTGGAAGGAGTACCTATACTAAACAAAGTCAGCACGAAATTTAATGAACTAGTGAACTATCTGACGCAAATATACCATGGTTGTCGCATTAAAATTAAATTTTGGGTCACTAAGATGGTATCTTTTACATGATTTATCCTCATGATTGGAACAATGTAACTTGTGAGATTAAAAAAGAATTACACGACACACATAAGCTAGAGAATGGTGAAGTCCCTCTGTACCCCTGCTCCTCCAAGTTCTACTTCTTTTTAAATATGAAATTTCCAGAAGCTGTTAATAAGATGCTTAATTCAGACACAAGAATAACTTCAGTCCCCCATAAAAAGTCATTCTGAATGGAAAAGGATAAATTCTTTAGGGGGAAAGATGCCTCAAAGCATACTAGATTTTCTTCCATCAATTAACTGAGTAAGAGAAGCGTGTCATGTCTTATGCAACATCCCCATCAATAGGTAGCTGATTTTCCAGGCATTACTACTATTCTATTAGTGTGTATAGCTAATTACAACATAACATGAACAAATCTAACACCAAGAAAACCCAACAAATCAACGAATACCAATTGAACATGCATCCATACAAAGTTCATCTACAACACCCAATTAAACAAACAATGTGGTATAAAAATTGGAATCGAACAACAGAAAAGTACAAACCTTCTTGATAACTCAATGATTCTTGAACGCTTGGCCTGAGAATTATCAGTGCAACCGAAAATTGCAAGTATTCCACACATTTTCTCTCTTTTCTTCTGAAATGAAGAAAAGTGATTGTTGGTTACTGGTTACAACGAAATGAAAAGGTTTGTTTTTATATTTATAATGAGTTTAAATTAATCAGAGCCGTTAATTCTCTAATCATTTTCAAAGATTCCACCTTTGAATATAATTAGGGTTTAAGACGTCTAAGATTCTCCTTGGTGGGTCCCAAAGTAGGAAAGTGCGGCTGCTCATATAAATGATACTGTAATATATTTTATTTTAAACTAAAAATATATACTCCTCGTCCCAAATTAATTGAAGTTTTGATGCTTTTTTCAAGAATTAGTTAAATTGTTCAAAGTTCAGAATGAATATTTAAAAAAAAATTTTATATTTATTCTTTTATTTATTGAAGTTTTATGTTTTCAATGAGATAAATTACACTAAATATGTATGACTTCAAAAGGGTAATAGTGAAAAGTATGATTTTAATTTTATCTTTGAATATTTTTCTTAATATATATGTATTGGCTCACAAATTTAATTAAAAATGAGAGGGAGGGAATAATATATACCAACTATCATTTAATTAGTGATCTTAAATAACATTTACCAAAATGAAAAGTTAGAATTAAAGAGTTAAAGACAAAATAAATTGAGACGACAGTATTTGTTTTCTCATAATTTATGTGACATATCTTAATTTGTCTTTAAAAAAAGATATTATTTCTTATAAAAAAATAATTTATTTTAATTTAAAATTATAACAAAATTTTAAAAATAAATTTTATGTTTATTCAAATACCATCAAATGATTGAGTTGAAGGGAGCATGGATTTAGACACTAGCTCACTTTCATTTCTTAATATAATTATTATATTTCTTTGGTCACAAATAAATGTCATATTTGAACTTTCTCCATCAACAATTTTGGGGTAGAAATATATCAGATTTTGCTACATATAAATAAATAAAATCATATTATCTCATTTCTTAGTAAATTTATTCTAAAATTTTTCTTATATTCCATTAAAAAAATAAGGAGTATGTTAGAAAGTACTTAAAAAAAGTTGAATTTTTTCAACAAAAAGATAAAAACAGATAAGTTAAATAGTTTTAAAATACTACACTAAATTTAGATGGAAGGACCATTGGATTTTGTAGGTGTCCTTTCGGGGACTTGTATGGATGTATATTATAGGCCAATTGTCTATTGGTCCACAAACAAATTTGACCTCTTATGGCTTTACATTTAATCCATAAAATGTTGTTTATTTTGTCTGTTAGGGGGTGTATTTGATGGATCGAAAGTGTTTTCATCAAAAATATTTATTATGAAAATAAGTAAAAAAAAAAAAAATTTGACGCATAAGTAAAAAATATTATTTTAAAAGTATGTATATACAATTTATACAAATGTTATAAGAGATGGAAAGTAGGGTTGTGGGTGATAGATAGTAGAGGTAGTGTAGGGGTAAAATTAAGGTGTCGAAAGATGGAGAGAATATTATCAATATAACTTATTTTTTCACACTTTCATTTGAAAAGTTTTTTCTTTTTGGAAAAAAAAAAAGAAATTTCAACAAAAGTAGTCAATTCTTCTTTCTTTACGGAAAATAGCCCAAAAGAAGTAGAAAATTACATATAATACCCATCAAATTTAGTGGTCTTGATTTTTTCCCCTTCATAAGAAAAGTCTTACAAAAATATTCTTTTTCATTTCATGTTGAATCAAAGTATACTTCTTATGGGGGGCATTTTTGTAAGATATTTCTTATGAGAGGCAAAATATATATCAAGACCAACTCTTATTGGGGGGGGGGGGGGTTTTTTTTAAGAGAATTTAAAAAAA
>DF361728.1:37617-48706 GCA_000787875.1 Solanum virginianum
ATCGGATATCTGATCAGCATGAAAATTTGAGTGGTTAGAGCAATTGGATCAAAAGATAATTTTTCAATGTGAAAACGCGAACCAGTAAGGGTGTGCGACAGGGGTGCGACGTGCCTCCATCGCGGACCAACACCTTTTTTTAGAAACTTTTTTTATTGGATTAGAAACCTTATTCGGAGAATTTTCGGTGAAAAATGCCAAAAATATACCTAGTCCGCGTAGTGGACCTTGGGTCCCGAAATAGACTTTTTTTGAATTTCGTGAGGGGCATTCTAGACCTTTCCAAATTCCTCCTGGACTTAATGTTTGATCAAAATAGGTCGTTTTAAGTATAAAAAAGGTTTTTAACCTATTCTAAGTCCCTTTTTAAGTCCTTCAAAAAGGCTAGGACTTGAGAAAAAAGAAGAGGAACGTGAGATTGAAGAATTCAAGGGAGAATTCTTGAAGGTTGATTGGTAAAGCTTCACACCAGGTATGTAAGACTAAACTAAAACATGACATTGTTCTTCCATGTACCCCATAGATGGTTATAGATGAGTTATGAGTGTAATGATTCTCCATGCATATTTTCTTGAATATTTTCTTGTGAATCATATATATTACATGTATCTTCATGTGTTTATGATCATCATAAACTTATTTTACTAATTTAACCTTTTTACATGAATTATTGCATAAACCCTATTTATTATTTTTATAAAGATTGCATGAATGAACCTAGGGATTGAGTCCAGAGCCTTGACTTGAGTGTGTTGAGGATAATCTTTATTTGAGCATGAGGTTGAGTTAACTGAGCCTGCTGATCCTATGAATCTTCATAATTGAATTCTTGAGTCTTGTCTAAATGACTTCTTCTAAGTGATGTTCTAAGTCCTTGAATTCTTAAATGAGATTTGAGTTAATTAAGATGGGTTAAAGTCCTTGAAATCCGTAGAGGACAAGAGTTTGAGTTAATGAGAGTCTTTACGAGGCTAATTTGAGATAATTGAATTGAGATGAGAAGTCTTATGAGCATTGAATGTTGGGAGGAGTATTGAGCATCGAGTAAGAGTAAGTACAACTCGCACTCATTAACTATGTCGCCAAGTGTAGGAGTGGACTAAGTTTGTTAGAGTCGGATAAGTCCTTATCTTGAAGGCTAAGTCCGTTAGAGTCGGATGAGTTCTCACTTGAGGGCTAAGTCCGTTAGAGTTGGATGAGTTCTCACTTGAGGGCTAAGTCCGTTAGAGTCAGACAAGTTCTCACTTAAGGGCTAAGTCCGTTAGAGTAGGACAAGTTCTCAATCTATGGATTAAGTCCATTAGAGTCGGACAGGTCCTCACCTTATTGTCCTGAAATCTATTAGCACCATTTTCAGATGTAATATCTATTTTCGAAACAAAAGTAAATAAAGTAAATGGGGGGATTTTGGTTTTAATAAACTAAGTTACTAAAGTAAAGTAATAAGCGAGTGCAAAGACAACTGGAGTTTAAACAATCAATGCGAAGCTAGGATTGTCGTTCCCTATGACATCAATGCGAAGCTAGGATTGTTGTTCCCTATGACATCTAATACGATAGCCGAATCTAGTGGTAAACTGGTTCATGATTACGTACAAGATTCTAACTAGTTATATAATACCTAATTCACCTATCGGTCCTTCTTAGATGCATATCGTTCATCACCTTTCGGTCTCAAGAGCTTATACTTACTAACCCTTGTTGTCAATCCTAAAATACTCTTACCTTTCGGTCTCAAGTACTTAGACTAGGTTAAAACCCCCAAATTTCCATCGTAAAATTCTTTTCCTAATCAAAACATCCATTTTGCGCATGTAATGAATACAAGTTTACCCTACTTCGTCGACTCATCAAGGAAGAAATTATAATGAAGCTTGCTAGAATATATACACAAATCAATCCCAAGATTTACCCTATATTCGCCTATCTTATTGATTTATCAAGGTTCCTACAACCCTTATTGTAGATTTAGCTAGCATGTTCATGAAAGATAACCTACAATAATAAATAGAATCCATTATGAAGAACTTACTATTGAAGAATTGAGAATCCATGGATCACAATCTTGAACAAGATAGTTGAAATCCACAAGATTCAATGGAATTACAAGCAAAATAATGTTCTCTTGAGTTTTCTGTCTCTAGCTGTCCAAGACTTCATAAAAAAGAAAAAATAAAAATACTATTTAATACAATGAAAACCCTATCCAATTTAAAGTAGGAAAATTGACTTGGCATGGGCACGGGCCACTACACGGCCCGTGAGGAGTTGGACGGATCGTTTACCGGTCCGTGTGATCATACTTGGCCTTCAAGCATCTTCCATCCACGCTGTCGCTCCATGTTCTAGTACACGTCCCATGTATGAGTCACCAGTCTGTCTAACGGACCATCTGCCTTGCCTTTAATATTTTCTAGCTTCATTCATCCTCACGGCCCGAGTCACAGACCATGGTTGGTCACATGGCCCGTGACGGGGCCCATCTTATGCCACTTGAGCAAATTCTTCAACTTTTGATGGTAATGGGTCAATCATGTCACTTTGACGATGCATGGCACGACGCGTGGCAAGTCCCACAGTCTGTGAAGGGTGCCGTGAGATGGGCCTTAGGCGAATTTCCCCTGCATCTTTCTTTAGCTCCTTGTCGTCATCATTTGTCATCATGTCTGAGGCCAAGGTGGGCCTCACGGTTTGTGTGGTGGTACACAAGCCATGTAAGTCCTCATGTGCCATCACTTGGTTCCATTTTTTGCTCCTCTCGCCTATACTTGAACTCTTTTTCGTCTCTTTTCCTATAGTTTACCTATTTCTCCATGCTTTAGTCACTTTTCCTGAAAAATAACAAAAACAAACATCAAAATAACACATTTGCTTGAGATCACACAAAAATCCCTCGTTTAAAGCGCTATAGGAGTCGTATTTCTACGACTCATCAACACCCTCAACTTAGAATGATTGCTTGTCCTCAAGCAATAAAGACACACCCAAACAAAGCGTAAACACAAGTGCTCACTCAGAACTATGGGTTGCCCTATAATTTTCAACACATATGCCTCGATAATAAGTTATGAATATGCTCACACCCCAAACGGACCCACAAAGATTAAGGCAAACATCATGCTTGTATGGTCAGTCCACATATGATCAGGAACAAAGATAACTTAGATGGATTAGCAACCAATTAATGCAAAAGATAGTGCCCTCACTACAAAGAAGTCTTACTCGCAGCATAAGCATGAAAATAGAGAATGGAATGTAGTCACTCACTCTCAGAAATGACTTTTAGTGGATACACACGTATCGATCATAAGCTTGCCCTTATTTTTGCCACCTTAACTTTTGACTAAACTTTTTAGGATCATATTAGGACTTTTGCGGCTTGTAGCATAGGCTCAGGCTCGGGAGAGGTACATTTAGGATTCAAATGACTAAAAAGACTATCCCAGACATTTATTTAGACTCAGCCATTTGCATTTTAGTATCCAAAACTTATTGCCCCTATTTCTCCAACTTTCTATAGTACAGAAAGTGATTTGCGTGCTCATTTACTCATTTTCATTCTTTTCTTTTTTGCTCATTTAATTTTACTCATGGTCACAACCTATTTCATTTTCTCCTTGTACTACTTTATTCTTTTCCACACTCATTTTTCTTGTGCTCCCTACAATAGCCACCCTCAACTTAAGCCTTTGGCTTGGGTCAAGGTACACAATATCATTCTAAGGGACCAGCGCCAATATAAACCACCATCAACTTAGGCTTTTGACCTACACAGAGGTCCACAATGTCCTTGGAGAGACCAAGACCCAAACAAAGATCAATAAATAGACTAAGGAAGTGAATTTGGGTGATTGCAAAGAAAAAGTCTATTCAAGCTCAACTTTTGGTTCAAGAGGGACAATTTAATTTGGTTGGTCAATTTTAGGCTAAGTGACTAATCAACAACAATAGCCTAAGATCACATCCTAATCCAGCCATTCAATTATTTCAATAGGACTAACCAGGCAAGCTCTATCTCAGAAGTACATCGACGGAATTATACAAACAAGCTCACACACACATGGCACATCTTCTACACTAATTAGCACTAAACCAACATAGACATGCTTCATTAACCAAAATACCAACCATACACACACCATAGTTACAAGAAATCATGCAAGTTAGTCAGGATGAGATGCAAACACATATAGCCTTAACATTGTCAACATGGGTCATTGCAAAGATCGACACAAGGGCTACCCTAGACTTCTGTGAACACTTATATTTACAAAAACATCATGACTAAAACATGGCAATTCTACTAGATAATGCACTTGAGAGAAAAGAAACATGGCAAGAAAAACTCTCAAGTGGCAAGATGGCCCACCCCCTCCAAAAAGAAGATGTAGTATCCTCACTACACCATAACAAGAATAATAAAATAGATAGGGGATAGAACATACCTCGGACACCCTAGGCATCAGTAGTGTCAGTAGGGCCAGACCCCCTAGGGGGTCGCTATCATCATAAGTAGCACTAGGTCTAAAGGTGCTCCCAAAGTCCCCTACCCTTGCCGCTTTTGCGATGCGCTACTCTCTTTCCTCCTGTTCTGCGGATGCTCGGCGCTGGGCCCTCATAGCCTTGTGCATCTGCCTCTTCTCCTCTTTTTATGGGTCACGAGGAGGACTATTATTATGGCCATATCTCTTATCCTTGTCCTTCTTCCTGGGCTGATTAGTAGGTGGAGCAAGTGCATCAGATGTTACAGGTGGAACACCCTATGTATCATCCAGAACAGGCTTCATGGGAGCATTGAACAGGCTCATCCAAGATTTTAGAGGCGGGGCTGGTGTGGGGGACTGGTACTTTATAGTGAGCTGAGTAATTTGGGCCTTCATATCATTCACCGTCTCAACCAGATTCTTTATTTCTTCCCGGGACATACTCCTAAACATGTTATGGAAGTATCCCTCCAAATTGTTAACTTGGCCCTGTAAGGTGGTGATTTGGCTCAGAAAAACTTCGTTACATTGGTCCGCGACCCGTTGTGCATGAGACTGGACCACGTACAGAATCCTTTTTACTATCTGGTCTACAATGGCACGTGTCTGCCCTTGGTTTGCCACAATTCTGGCCAAAAACTCATAGGGCACATATATATACCCTTGATGTACCGAAGGGGCTGCACTACTACCCTCGGGCCACTCAAAAGCCTCATTTGATGGTGGGGCGATGGTATAATCCTCAAATGGAAAGGGTTACTGTGGAGGTGTTGAGGGGAAGTTTGTCGGCCCTCCTAGCGAGCGTGTTCTGACCCTCATGAGAGGATTTTGGACATCTTTAATCTGGACAATGTTGGCCATGCCCTTGGGAGCCATTTTCTTGTCCAAAACGTGAGTTGCAAGGACACCGACCTGTTTGTAAATGGCATGAATCAGACACGGGAAGGGCATGCCAACTCTATTAGATAAGGCCCAATCCCGTATCTCAAAAGCAATAATCCCGCCCTCATTTACTTCGTACTTGGACATCAGGTATGCTACCAAAGAGGCATATGAAGGTTGGAGTATATTATCATTTCCTGTGGGTTGCAGCCTGGCCCATACCACCGACCACCAAAATTTTGTAGCAAAGGTCAGAGACACTTTAGCGATAGGACACTTGGGGTTTGTAACCCAAGGCACTACTGCCCCATGAATGGGGATTTGTTCTGCAATCTGTTCATCCCAAGATGATGAATTAGACATCTGCCCCTCATCCATAATTTGCAGGTGTCTATCCATGAGTTGGCCATCTGGAGGAGCTTGGTAATCTGGCCTAAATAGGAATCAATTGATGGTGTTTTCTGAAATGTTCACTCGTATACCATGCACTATCACGTGTGACCGCGGGGACCTGCCAGATATGACCTATTTCTTCACCTTCTTAGACTGGGTACCTTCTATGAAGTTCGGTAGACTAGCAACATAATTTGAATAGAACTCCTCAACTATGGAGAGCCTATAGTAACTAGGTGGTTGTGTCATCCAACCAAACTTATAAGATTCAAAAGTGTCTCTGATTTCTGGAATGCTGTCAAGTTGGTTCGTGCGGACTCGAACCTCTGGGATGACCGGCCACCATTGGAACCCCTCGAAACCCTTTGTAAGCCCGTGAGTGTAAAAATCCATATCTCCTGGGGCTGTCCAACGACCCCGTAAAAATACAATAAGTGCCCTGATGGTTTTTGGATTCATTGTCCAGAAGACTGCAAAATATATAACCTCATCATCACTTTCCTAGAGTTTGATTTGATCTGCCTGCTCCTCAATGTCATGACCCTCAGCCTCTGGAGTTTGCACCTGCTCTTCCTAGTCTGAGGTCTACTCCTCTTGTTCTGTGGCGTCCGCCTCGTCCTCAACTCCCATAGAAGGAACCCCCTCTTCAGGTCTCCCCTAAGGGGGGCCCCGTGCTGCGGAGGGTTCTGAGATGAAATCTACTTTGTTATCTAATGACAAGGCATGAGATTGATGCCAACTCTCACTCTCAGAGTCAAAGCTTTGGTTGGTACAATCCTCTCTGGAACCTACCCTTCTTCGGATTGAGGAGGGGCTGACATCCTCGTCTCGATCCTCATCCATTCTTCTTTTTCTCAAAGAGGGTAAGTCTTCATCATCTTGAGGTTTGTGCGGTTGGTGAGAGGACCCAGGCAACATAGATTGACCATGCTTAGATGTGCTCGGCAGATGCTAAAGCCAGAGTGTGATGGCAAGAATTGATCGAGCGAAGAATCACAGTTCTCAGCTATCACATTCAGAAAGACTACTGGCCTAATTTCACTCAATTAAATAAACTATACCCTTAAAAAACTTATTAGTACTCCTACACCGTTGTTCCATTTTAATGTCATTCTCAACTCTATCCCTGACTGGGTCTTTGATTTCAGGCCCTTTTGAGATTATTAGTACTCCAACACCATTGTTCAATTTTAATGTCATTCTCAACTGGGTAGCTCTGCGATGGCCTGTTGCACGAGCCCCTGTAGTACGAAGGGAATGAGGGGAGACATTGCCCGTATAATGAACCTCAGCCCCACTAAAGGAGTCATCACTTGAGTCACCCCTAGCTTGATGGCTAGATGACATAGTTGGGGAGTCATGGAGACATGACACAGGTTCGTCGCTTTCACTAAGTCTGACTAGCTTGCGGCGTGGACCCATAGTACCTGCAAGTGTCATATGAATATAGTCCATTAGAAATTTTTGCACAAGTTGGTTGATGTACTAATGGGTACTTAGACTTCCCCCGTGCCATAAGAGTGACAATAACCCTTAAGAGTGGCATCACCCGGTCTATCATAGGGCCATTGCACCAAAGGAACATATGTGAATGAGAATTAAAATCATCCTAAGTAATAAAGTACAGGCGGGACAGGTTCAACGGGACCCTGCACAGGTCATGTAATGTGATACGGTCCATGACAGGGCCTATCTGGATGGACTTCACGTGCAGTGATAGGGGAGCATGACATGGGCCATTACATAGCTCATGTAAAGCACACGAATCCTGTGAAGGGCCGTGAAAACCCCCTTTTTTCGAATTTCAGCCCAACATCCATAAATACACAAATTAATGCTATTTTTCTCAGCATAGACCTCGACCCATCAAAACAAGAGCATGCGCACATGATTTCCCCAAAAGATAGATCGACAATCCATAAAAATCATAAAATACCATGGTCAACACACTTAAGCACTAAACAATGGTGGTTTTCACCACCATATGCACACCCAACACTACTTTCATGTATTATGATGCTTTAAATCAAGAAAGAAATAATTTTAAGCCAAGATCTACACATGCAACACCCAAAATCTATACCACAAGATAAAAATTTGAGTTTTTACTTAATAAATAGCAATGAAGAAGAAGACTAGCTTGAAAAAGTTGAGACCCACACTTAGATTAAGCTACGAATCGTGTGATAAACTCATGAATCGTGATAAATAAGATGGGAATTTTGGGGTTTATTAGAGAGAAGAGGCGTGAGGTAGAGAGAGAGAGTTGTGAGAGTAGAGAAAGGGTGAAAATATGAAAGTGAGTTATTGGGAACAACTAAGGATATTTAAATACCTTGGTGAACATAGTTGACCATTTCTCTCTCCTCCACATGGGCGGCCTCATGGCCTGTGTCACATGGCACAGTCCATTTGGATCGTTCATCCCACCATACTTGGAAAAAAGTAAGCACTTACCTGGTCCTCATTGGTCGTCATCACCTCCATAGTTGGCCTCATCGATCGTGATATGTGTCACAGTCTGTTTGGTTGAATGTTTCCTCGCACTTAAGCACTTTTGGACAGACCTTGGTAAGCTATGTATGTGGACTCCAGATGGGATGGCTAACGAGCTGTCAGACCCTACACGAGCCGTGTGTGAGGGCCGTGTGGCAACACTTGGAAAAAGTTTGGCGCGAATTCACTTTAGCCAAGTGCGACCACCTTGCACGGGTGTGTACACGACCCGTCTGGTGTTTCATAGTCCATGCGGGTGCACGTGGAGGTAACCTTAGAGTAATCTATGACCGTTTCAGCCACAAGTCATGTCTCCCACCATACACGTACTCAGGAACTCCTAAATAACACCTATACTCACCTGGAAACACAAATCAAAAACAAAAAAATGCATGACATATAAATTAAAGCTTTCTTTTTATATTACAACGATGGTTGCCTCCCATGGAGTGCTTGATTTAACATGGTGGCATGACGCATTGTCTTGACTACTCAGACTTTGTCAAGAAGCAGGACCTTAATCACTGAGGCCTCATCTATTGCACTCAAGTATTGCTTCACTCTCTGCCCATTCACTCTTAATCGATTCCCATTTTTTGCTTCTAACTCAATTGCACGATGGGGAAACACTTGGGTGATCGTGTATGGGCCAGACCATGTGGACTTGAGCTTACTTGGGAACAACCTCAATCTCGAGTTAAATAATAGTACCTTGTCACCAACACTAAAACTTTGTTAAGCGATATGCTTGTCATGCTGGATCTTCATCCTCTCTTTGTATAGTGCCGTACTCTCATATGCTTAGAGGTGAAATTCATCTAGCTCATTGAGCTGGTCAAGTCTTAAGTCAGCAGCCTCCTCCCAATTCATGTTGAGCTTTTTCAAAACCCTAGTGCCTTGTGCTCCAACTCCACAGGTAGATGACAAACTTTGCCAAACACCAACTATTATGAGGACATACTAATGGGGGTCTTGTAAGCCGTCCTGTAGGCCTAGAGTGCACCATCTAGCTTTCGCGCCCAATTAGTTCTGGTAGCATTCATAGAGTTGGTAAGAATTTCCTTGATTTCTCTATTTGAAACTTTGACCTGCCCTCTTGTGTGTGGGTGATAAGGTGTGGCAACTTTGGGCTATCGTACTCCATACTTTGTGAGCACAGCTCGAAAGACCTTATGGCATAAGTGAGAGCCCCCATCACTAATGATAATTCTGGGTGTCCTAAATCTGGAAAAGATGTTCTGCCTCAAAAATTGGACAACATTCTTACTTTTCTTGTTTGGCAGTGCAATTGCCTCCACCTACTTAGGGACATAGTCCATCGCCACAAGTATGTACTTCATGCCATAAGAGCTCACAAATGGGCCCATGAAGTTAATGCCCCAGACATCCAATATTTCTACCTTAAGAATCTAGGTTATAGGTAGCTGTTGGTGCTTTGAGATGTTGTGTTGTCGCTGGCACTAGTCACACCCAAGTACCAAGTCATGGGCGACTTTATAGATGGTGGGTCAGTATTACCCACATTGTAGAATCTTCTTCGCCATTCTGGCCTCACCATGGTGACCCCGCATTGAGGATGAGTGATAGGCCTCCATAATACTCAACATCTCCGCTTCTAGAGTACACCACCTGATAACCCCATCAGCATATGTTTAGAATAAGTACGGGTCATCATAGAAGTACCTACGCACATCAAAATGAAACATTTTTCTCTAGTGAGGGTAAAGGCCCTCTGGCATAATATTGCTCACCAAAAAGTTAGTAAAATCAGCAAGCCAAGGAATAAGGTCAAAAGAAGCTGCCAATACCTGCTCATCAGGGAAATAATCATAGATGTTTAACCAATTCTTCACCCTTGACTCATCCTCCAGCCTGGACAGGTGGTCTGCTACCTAATTCTTAGATCCTTTGCGGTCTAGGACCTCAAAGTCAAACTCCTACAGTAGGAAAACCTATCTGATCAGCCTTGACTTAGCATCTTTCTTTTCCATGAGGTATCTCAAAGCTGCATGGTCGGTTTGCACTATCGATTTGGTGCCCAATAAGTAAGCCTGAAACTCTTCAAATGCATACACCAGGACCAGCAATTCCTGCTCAGTCATGTATAATTCTTTTGAGCATCATTGAGGGTCTTGCTGGTGTAGTAGATGGGGTGAACAATCTTGTTGTGCTTCTTTCTCTGTACAACACCCATAGTGATTCCACTCACATCACATATCACCTTAAACGGGTAAGCCTAGTCTGGTACAACTACCACAGGTGTAGAAATTAGTTTTTGCTTCAGAGTCTCAAAGGTATGCCGGCAGTTGTCGTTGAACTGAAACTTAGCATCTTTCTCCAAAAGCTTGCATAGTGGGTGAGCAATCTTAGAGAAATCCTTAATAAACCATTGGTAGAAGCCTATATGTTCGAGAAAACTCCAGATGCCCTTCATAGAGATTGGAGGTGGCAACTTCTCGATAACCTCAATTTTTGCATTATCCACCTCTATGCCCTTATTAGAAATCTTATGGACAAGGAATATGCCCTCCTTGACTATGAAAAAGCATTTCTCCCAGTTTAGTATGAAATTAACTTTCTCATAATGTTATAGTGCCTTGCTCCGATTCGATAGACAATCGTCAAAGGAATCACCCACTACATAGAGTCATCCATAAATACCTCAAGGGTGTCTTCAACCATGTCGGAGAAGATCGACATTGTAGCACCCCACAAACACTATAAACATTTGTACTACACATATGAAACGTGATATGGACTTTCAAATTAGTGCCAATTTTAAAAGTGTTTGCATCTCGCGTTAAAGGGTGTCGTGTGTATCTAAAGTTTAAGAA
>DF361727.1:4655-15572 GCA_000787875.1 Solanum virginianum
AAGTCCTCCTCCTTGATGAAGGTTTGAACACGTATATAGTCGACTAAATGAGCAATATGAATCCGATAACATTAAATCTATAGACGTTAAGGCAACGAATGAAGTGATCAAAATCTTTATAACCCCTTTGGATGCGCGATATGAGACTTTTTTTTATAGGATTTGAAGCTAATGAGTTGTCTTAATGCCGATGTTTCATTTTTTGTTTCGTAGGAAAATGGCAACATGTTAAGGATACAACAGAAATCGGAGAAGGGAAAATGTTTTCCCCTGGAAATTTGAGAGCCACATTTGACAATCCTGATTACGCCAAGGTTTACCAACGAACTGGGACGACGACAAGCTTGACGAAGTTTAGACACCACAAATGTAGTTCGCACACCACTTCTTTGACCCGAAATCCAGCTGTTCTGGTTTTTCGAATTGATGAACAAGATGGATTAAAGATTTTGTGAGATTCAGGATGGCTATAAGTTTTTTAGGTTTTTCAATGCTTCACCGCCGCCGTTATTCCCTCAGTCTGTCTCCGTCTGTCCTCTCTCAACAATGAAGCAAAGATTGGGATTTATAGGGAACAACTAGGGTTTGAAAAATGGGGGGAAATCAAATGGGTAAAGGGAGAATCGGGGTCGAATTCGGCTATGGGTTTGAAAATTCAAAATTAGATCCTAAATTTATTGTGAATCTTGACTTTGCGAAGAAAGTAACTACGCGTGAGGACTTTTGTGATGCACTTGTCGGGTAGATGAACGTTGAAAGTTGTCGGGTGCGAGGCATTGGCTCGAGAAAGGAGAAAGGTGTGCGCGTGTGAGGGTGAGGGAGAGGGAGATGCGTTTGACGACGGGATGGAGGTCGGGGTCGTCGGTGAAGGGTCAGCCGTCGCTGGTTGTCGGANAACAGGGGACGGGATTTGGGGAAATTGGGGATTTTGGGCGAAAGTTGGGGCGCGTGTGCACACGCGCCCGACATATTATTATATATATATTTTTTTAATTTATTCTTTATTAATTAAAATAGACAAAAATCTCAAAATTGTTAAAGTTAGACAAAACGGGTATTTTTGTGATGTGGACGGGAAAATTCGGTGTCAACAGCGGTATCGAAATAAAATCAAGAAATTTGCAAACCGTGAATTCGAACGAAGTAGAAATGGCATCTACAAATCTTGAACTCGAGTGAAATCGAAACTGATTACTCGTTATTGAATTATGGTATCATGGATTGTAATGAAAACAACAACAATTATGTGAGTGAAGATGATGATATCGAGTTGCAACAAATCCTCTTTTACTCAGCGCAGTTTCATTCAGGTAAGAACTTGGAATCAATCTCTAATAACGTTGCTAATATGAAAATTGAAGAAATGAAGCATCATGTTATTTATGGTTCAATTAACCTCGAGTAGTACTCGTAAAAAGGGGATATCTTCATATAAATTTTGTGAAATTTATAAAGATGTGTTTCCAATACCAAACAATTTGATGCATGGCATCAATTGCATTTATTATTACTATGTTGAATGCATACAGAATTATGTAGGTAAAAAAATCAAGAAGGATATTAATGAACTGATAGTGAAATGTCTTGCTTCCAATTGCGATGAAACTTTGGATCTGAGATCAATAATGTCAAGTGATTATTTTATTCGAGTAGAAAATGCATTTTGAGAAATACAAGCTCTGGCTTCGTTAACAGTTGTTGATTGCCCTTTTATGGATTGTATTGGGAAACTGATGGATGACAAAAAGGATTATCCGATTAGGACATGTCCTAAGTGTTGGAGAATTTTTTGTATCAAATGTAGAAATTTGCATTTGAGGATGACATGCGAGGATTATGAGTTTATTAAGCAATTGGATCCCTTATACTGACAACAATTTGGTGGATATCAGGTTAAACAACAACAAGAAGAAGACGAGGAGGGGAAGAAGGAAGATGAGGAAACTCCTTGATACTTCGATCAATGTAAAAAGATCAAGTTTTGTTTTCTTGAAAAAAAATAGCTTATTTATTTTATATGCAAAGTCTATTGTTGATGAAGAAACAATAGGCAGTCGTTTATTAGTTGTTAAGTTAGGAAAAAAAATAATATTCAAGGTTATTATATCTCCAATTTGGTTGGAATTGTGAGAGTTTATGTTAGTAATAGTATAGTTGTTGAGTTGAACTAACTATAGTTGGGCTCCTAGTGGTGAAGGCCTATTGACCAATGTAAGTTTAGCCAAAATAATGTAAAATCCTTTAATTTTGCATCTATTTTATATTTGAGACCAAGTTCATATTATCAATATGCCTTCATATCATGTTCACATTTTTTTAATTTTCGATTGCTTTCTTAGATTATTTTTAACCATATCACTTATTAGAACAATGTATTAAAGAATTCATCCAAAAATTGATTTTTTAAAAATAAAAATTGATTTAATTTTCTTTTTCATTAAAGAGGTTGTATGTGTGAACCTAGCTTAGGATAAGAATGCACATGGATAGAACACAATAGAGATATATCGTATATAAATAAACACACCATATATTCTAATGACATAGAAAATGCCATCATTAGTGAGTTGAGTTATTACAGATAGTATAAGAGTCACTCATGTGCAAGGATGAACATGGTACAGTATATATCAAATACCACATTGAAATCAAATTTTTTATACCGTGGTATGGTCATTATGGTATTTGGTACGACTTGTAATTTTTTTTGATATTCCCAATAGTATTTGATTATTTAAAAAATAAATATCAAAATTTTGTACACCATACCAAAATAATATAATATGTGTGTGTGTGTGTGTATGTGTGTGTGTTAAATTAGAAAATTTTGGGAAAAACAAATTTGAAAGTATTGATTAGCTGTTGTATTATTGATTGTCCATAACTTGAAATCGCTTATAGTATTTGATCGCTTAATTAATTTGCTTGAGACGTTTTTAATATTATTGAAGTTATACTTCTTTATTATATGAATATATTAATTATTCATTGTCCATAACTTGAAAATACTTATAGTGTTTTATCACTTAATTAGTTTGCTTGAGAAGTTTTTAATATTATTAAAGTTATACTTTTTTATCACACACACACACACACACACACACATATATATATATATATATATATATATATATATATATATATATATTAATTTGAAGTCAAATTAATTATGATCATCAAACAATCATACCGTAAAATACTGAAATTAGAAATACCGAACCGTAGTGCTATCATATTTTTAGATATTGAAAATCGAAATTACTATACCGAATTTTTAAATATCATACCATACCGTACCATGTCCACCCCTATTCATGTGTCAATCTTATTGATGCAAACTAGAATTCAAACTAAGTTTAAACAAATCCTAGAACTAGTCTTGTCGCACGCACTTTTGTGCGTAATCAAAACATGTACATGTGATCAAAACATGTACATGTGATCAAAACATGTATTTCATTTAATAACAAACATTACACGAAAAATTAAATTTAATTATAAAATTATAAAAGGTAAACAATTCACCACAAAAATAATTTTGATAAATTATTTATTTATAAAAATGCTGTATATTTAGAGATTCTATTACTAATTAAAATCCACGGTAAATTAGGTATTTTTCTTGATTCAAATAAGAAAAAAAGTAGAAGTCTATCAAATAAGAAAAATTTATGAGTCTTTCCACGACTAAAAATCCATATTTTATCCCTTCTTTCCAAAATTTTCAACCACCCTGTCGTGCCACACATGATAAGTTTTTCTATTGTCAATCCGCCCTATTTTTTAATAGAATTTAATATGAAAAATAAAAATTTATAATTTTTAAAAAATTTTCATTAATTAACATCTCAACAACTAAGTAATTATTTTTAATTGATATTTCAACAGTTATTTCTTAATATTTTGACAACTAACAATTTAATATATCTAGTTAAAATTTTAGAAAATTTTTTTAATCAATATTTAATATAAAAAATTTATATTTTAATTTTTACTAATTATAAAAATTTAATTTTATTTGAATTTCTATTTTATTCTTTAAACTCACGTATATCCTTCCCCCATTAATTTTACTTTAAAAATAATTTCTTCAACACTCATCCGCGGCACATAATTTTAAACCTACCCTGCCCCGCCCTGCTCCGCCTCGTCCCGCCGGATGCCATCCGTAGATATTTGGCAAGAGGGTCAAGCCAGAATCCAGCTGGATTGTGGTGATACTGTTGAAAGATTGAATCAAAATGGATCGGGTTTGTTTGAATTAAACAGGGCTAAATTAGACCTTTTGTTTAAGTTCAACCAAATATTGCCCAAACCCTTGTTATGAAAAAGTTGATTGAGTTCAGTTGAGACGAATTATGGAGAAAACTCCATCTGCTTGTGCTATGCAATGGAGCATAGACCTGGAAAAAGGCCTCCGGTCCAAAAAACCTGGTGAGTAATACTTCTGCGCTTCCTAATTCGAACCTTCCTTTGTTCTTAAAATTTTGGCATTATACATGGAAAAACATTGAAACGGCAAGCAATCCAATGGAATTTTTGAGTTGTCTAGACCATCATTTTGTAAGTTGGAGTATTCAATTGACATGAGTTTTACTCAAAATTAGAATGCTTGCTTGCCAGTTGAGGCCAAGTTTGCGTATTTGTTTATGTATTATGGCTAAAATTTTCATTTATGATTTCAGTTCTATTGACAATATATTTAATGTTGTGGTGAATTAATTATTTGATTTAAATCATTTTGGATAAATGTTATTATTTGAGTGATACTTTTGTGTTCTTTTCCATGATGTTTAGGTAGACCTACCGAAGCCATACTAGATATTGGGCCAAGGCTTGAGTGGTGGAGTAGAGATTGTAATCTTCATGCTGCTGAATACAAAATATTTGGCTTAATTCCGGGGGAGGATAAGCTATTTGCAAATGCTATCCTTGTTAGGCTTGCAGATGCATTTAAGACAGGAGACAAACATATGAAGATTTGTATAGTGAAAATTTTCTTGTCAGAGCTCAAGCAGAGGAGAAAATTGAGGAGCGAGGGAAGAAAAGATGAGGGAATCCTTTCGAAGGATAAAGTAGATAGCTATAGAGAACTTTTGACTAGAATAAAGATAGTATTCGACTCTGGAAACATTGAAGAGAGAGCATTAGCTTTAGTTCTATTTGGCTGCTGGGCTCACATTGCAAAAGATAGTGCTGATGTTAGATACCTCATCCTTTCAAGCATGTGGTCAATGCATATTCTGGAGGTAAGACCTGCCCATCCTACTGAGTATTATTTATTGTTTTGACATTATTAGCGTTGCATTGCCGACTGTGTTTTTCCCACTAAACAACTTTAAAGTACATTAGAGGGCTTCTATGAGAGAATTTCTTCACAACAGATTATCCACTGCTTGTAGGATTCAGGATAGGGAAGCTGTTATTAAGGTATAGCAGTACAAAATGTTTCATCTGATTTTGCACCCCGTCCTTAACACATTTGGTTGGAAAATCTGCTTGCACTTTGAGCTTCCCAGTTCTCAACACACAATTATAGGGATGATCTGGAGCAAGGTGTGCTGAAGAGAATTACCTGTTGGGATGGACCATTATCATTGTAGGATATGAATGATTGAAATTTCCTGTCATTTTACTGAAACATGTCTCCAAGTAATTTCCAGATTTTGACAGCTTACTCATCAGTCATAAATAAGCTCTCCATGGTTTTTTTTCCCAGCATTAAGGAAGCACTGGTAGGAATTTACATTGTGTGCAGCACACTGATCAAGGCTATGGTACCATTTACATGATGTGTAATTACCTGTTTGTACGTAAAGATAAACATAAATTAGCTCTCATGATGTGTAATTACCTGTTTGCACCAAAAAATAAACATAAATTAGCTCTCTGTGGTTTCTACTTTGGAACTTGTAGCTGCTCACACACACTGTTATTGCCAAATATTACATATGTAGCTTCTTTCACAAAACTCTTTGTCTGTGTTTATTACTGCAAAGAGTGAAAATATGCTAGAAGCATAGGCTAACAAGTAATCCCTCTTTCAGGCTACAGAAAAAGGCTGGCCCAACTTAAATGAGATACTATAACTTAGAAAAGGTGTACGATAAAGTCTTCAGGAAGGTTCTATGAAGGCCTTTGGAGGCTAGAGGTATACCTATGGCATACCCTTGGTCGATTAGGGATCCAGTATTTTCAAACCAGGAAAGATCTCTTTCCATCTAATCGGTGCTACTTTTAATACATTTCCAGCTACTTTTAAAACATTTCCAATATCCATAAAAATCATAGGAGAAACGCTCCGCGAGCAAGGAACGCCACGCACGAGTGGAGCAGAAAGACAACAAGGGGAATTATTCTTTTTTTTGGCGGGTGGGGTGGGGTGGGAGAGAAATCCTTTGATTGCGTTTTGAATTTTGCTCCACGCCTTTCTTGTTCCACTAGCTAAGACCAAATTCTCACATGTCCCTTTCGTTTTACGACCTTCTTTTTTTGATGCCAAAGACAAGAAGCTACGTGCAAAATCTTCATTGGATCTCGGTTGTTCTTAACAACGACGGCTATTCATTTAAGTCTTAACGCACAACCATCTTTTTTCAATCCCTTTCCATACATTAGGGGTGGACATTGAGCAACTGCAAGAGTTCTATTTTTGGGGCTTTTTTGATGCCCCAGTGAAGATTTGATCACCATACCTCCTATGTAAAACTAAGGTTTGATCACCGTACCTCCTACATGAAAAAATTGTTTGATCATCGTACCTCCTATATAAAATTATGCTCCCAGGCGATTAGGTCCTTCTTGAAATTACACTAACCGTGGAAGTTTCAACAAGGTAAAAAATCTCTGGGGCAGTCAATCAAGTGGTCAGCGGTCTCATCCTCTGCGTCTGCGGACACTCCTCATTCCTCTCTTCATTATTATCCTCAGCTCCCTCCTCCTCATGACCTCATCTATGTGATATTCATAATCAACTTAGCTCTGATTTTTCTAATTTGTCCATTGAGAACTTTCTGCCTTTTCGTTTCTCGCTAGTACTTGACTATCTTCTTTCTGTTGCAATTTGTTCTGTTGTTTAGTCCAGAGATTGAGGTAACTGGAATTACATATTGTTTTCGTTTGCCTCTAACTTATGACATGAATGATAATTGGTGCAACCATTTTGTGTCTATCTACAGGCAAAGGCTTCTTTGTTTGCAGCTGGATGCGTTTCTGAACTGGCAGACGATTTCGCTTATGTATTTCTGGAGATGCTTGGAGGTCTGTTGATGTCATCTGAAACACCAAGGGCTATAAGGTTAGCAGGAGGACGTGCCTTTGCTAAAATGTGGTGCTCAATTTTACTAGCAGATATAGCTCATAAGGTTCAGTATTTCTCTTTAATATGAGTTTCTGCCACCAAATACAAGTGAATTTTCTTATTACACCTTGACTTATTACGTGGACCCCCTATCTTTCTGTCTCTTCCAGTTCTATTCTAAAAGAGCTTGAGCATTGTTCAGGAACCATGTTATAACTACTCATAGAGATGATGACATTATGCATAGTGAAATGCAACGTTCTGCTTTTTCATGCATGAAATGCGAGTTATCATCTCTTGACTAATTGTGATTATTGCTATAGTTTTTGTTAGATCTTCTTTAAAATAAGTCTTTAACGATGCCAGGTAGACTTGAATTGCCTGACAATTTGCTTGCACGATGAAGTGAGTTCAGATTTCTATTGCAGCACTAAAGTTGACATTCTTTTGCAGACTGGTGTGAAACTTATCCTAGAATCTTCTGAAGAAGAATTCTCTTTGGTGATGCTAGTTTCACTTTCCAAAATTGCTTCTAAGTGGACACCTTTAATTCCTAGACAGGTATATGATTTTACTTATTCTGTTTGATTTTGATTTTCAGCATCTCTAATGTCAACCAATGCAGGAAGTGAAAGGAAGAGAAATACAAAAATGATAAAAGGAAAATAAAAAAAGAAATGGAAGCTAAGTTTTGTGTCCAAGATAAAGGGTCAATGAAGTGGATTGAAACCTCAATTTCCAGCAGAGGCAAAAACAATAAGTGATTTCTTTCCATCTGTCCAATCCTTGCTGACTGAGTTAATTAGTACCTGTGTTGGTGGAAGGTAGGAGATGCCCTGTGAAATTAGTCGAGGTACGCGCAAGTTGGCCCAGACACCATATTTACCACAAAAAAGAAGGTAAAGAACCGCAACAATGATACAGTTAAAATAAACAAAGAAGATGAAGCCAGGTTAACTTTTTCGAAATAAAACGTAAAACCCTAAAAGCAAAAAACAATGTTTACCATATTCTGAGGTCTCTACTAATGCAACAGGATGGATATGTTGGAAATAGTGTGAATAAATGATGTGACCTATAGGTCAGAGGTTTAAACTGTGGAAGCAGCCATTAGTGCTTGCTTTTAGTGTAGTTGTCTACACCACACTCCTTGGTAAAAGAGACGAGAGCATAAGATGAGAAAATTGTAGTCGTTGTTATTGTTCATAGTGTTGCTATATAAAGAGTCTATACAAGATGATAATGATGATCAAACAAAGCCTAAATAGAAGGAAAGAATTATAACAGATTCCTAAAGATTAGGAACTACGACAATAGAATTCTATAGCACTAAGGAGCTTTCTCTAATCATCCGTTATTACGCCCCTGCAAATTGGTGGTGTCAATAACACCAAACTTGGAAAAATGCTCGACAAAAGAAGCTCGTGGAAGTAGTTTGGTAAATATACCTACTACTTGATCAATCAAGTGAAGGTGTTGAACTACGATATGCTTGTTTTGAACTTGTTTACGAACAAGGTGAAAATCAATAGTAATATACTTCATTTGACTATGGAGCATCGGGTTGGAGCAAATGCATGTGGTGTTGATATTGTTACAAAATATCTGAGGAGTGGTCGAAATATGAAACCGAAGCTCATGGAGTAAACTTGTTAGTCAATTTTTTTCAGAAACAGTAGCTGCAACGGCCCAATATTATGTCTTCATGGAAGAGCAAGAGACAGATCTTTGCTTTTTGGAGGACTAGGATATTGGAGAGCGGCTAAGGTAAAACAACATAACATGTGGTGGAGGTTCGATTGAGAGGATCTCCAGCCCAGTCAGAATCTGAGTATGCTATAAGACGGTGATCATGTTCTTTGGCAATTCGGAGGCCAAATGAAGTGTCTGGTGAAGATACTGAAGGAGACACTTTATGGCTGTCCAATGTGATATAAGGGCTAGTGCATGGACTATGAGAGTCTGCTAACTACAAATGCTATGTCTGGACATATAAAAGAAAGGTAATATAGTTTACCAATTATCCTCCTATAAAGAGAGCCATCAACTAGAGAATCTTCAGCAGTCTCCGAGAAAACAACAGTAAAAGCCATTGGTGTTGGAACACCCTTGCAATTGTGCATATTACCTTCCTAAAACAAATATGTAATGTATCTCTGTTGACACAACAAAAGACCACTAGGATAAGATAAAACTTCAACACCAAGAAAAATAATGAAGTGGACCAAGATCCTTTAGTGAGAACCAGATAGCAAGATTATCAATAATGCTTTGAACACCATGAATTTGATTACCCGTAGCAATTATGTCGTCAACGTATACTAGAATATAAAAACTAAACTCAAAATTATGCAGGATGAACAATGAAGAATCAGATTGGGATTTAATAAATCCCAAAGCAATCAAGCAATTTTTGAGTTCAGTGGGAGCCTGGCTAAGGCCATATATAGCTTTGTGTAGCTTGCAAACATGTGTTAGATGTGTAGAAGCTTCAAAACTAGGTGGTTGGCGCATATAGACTTCTTCATCAAGATGACCTTGCTGGAAGACATTATTGATATCAAGTTGACGAATGGGTCGGCTTTGTTATGTTGCTATCGCAAGCATGAGTCGCACAGTTGCAGGCTTTACCACAAGACTAAAAGTACATTGAAAATCAATTCCAAGTCATTGTGTGAACCCTTTAGCAACCAACCAAGCTTTACACCTGTCATCTGAACCATTAGGATGATATTTAACCCTGAAAAGCCATTTACAATCCACCATGTTTTTTGAAGGATCATATGATACCCAACTCCATGTCCAGTTTCGGACTGAGGCATCAAATTCACTTTCCATAGTTTCATGCCAGTGTGGGATTTGTTGAGCTTGCTTAAAGGCTCTAGGTAGGGAGGAAGTGGTTTGAACAACCGTGTGTGATTGTTTAGGCTTCAGGTTATTTGTCTTAGATCGAGTTATCATGTGATGAATGAGCGTTGCTGTAGAGGTAGAGGCAATAAGGGAAGGTTGTGTGGCTTTGGGAGGTGGGACAAGTGATGGGGAAGAGGGGTTGTACCACATGGTTCTGGTTCAAAGGTCTAGTGGACTTGTTTTGGTATTGGTAAGTGATAATTGTGGTTGCGGCTGAGAATGTAACTAGGGAGAAAGAACTGAACTGGTGAGGCTGAAAAATTAGGTTGTGGTGAATTGTGGCTTGAAATTGAATATTGTATTGTGAGGGGAAGGGCAGCGGAGGCGTTAAAGAAGGAGAAGAAGTATCATATAAGGGAGAAATTGAATTACCTGAGATGGTGGTACCTATTGGCTAAGTTGCACGGACTCTTTACTTTTAATGCCACACTCATATCAAATTCTTTGAAAATACACTACTTTTGGAGAATCCAACATGCACCCACTTATACTTTTGAAGAGTCTGAGCAACACAGCCTATTGGGTCAAAGCGGATGGGTGAATGCATGTCCACAGGTTGCTGAACAATCTATATAGGAAGTTCACAAGAATTATTTGAAATTTGAGTATTATTCTGTAGTTGTTGTTCAGTTGAACATACTTCCCAAGATACATTTTTATTTTGGGTATTTTTCAAATGAGAAAGTATTTTCAAATGGGAATCGATT
>DF361727.1:19961-34007 GCA_000787875.1 Solanum virginianum
CTTTCAGAATTAGAAAGGAAAGTTCAGTTTTTCGGGCTTACTCTTTCTGGAAATGCAGCTGGGGAAATAATGATAGCTGATCACATTGAGAATGTTATTAGGGCCTCCAACAAGCTTTGTTCTTTAGAGGAAGCTTTTGATGCGTCTGTTTCTGGTCTTGCTTTTAGTTTTCAGAGGTGGTTTATTACTTTAAGATCAAAGGTTGTTGGAACTGTAGCAGATGTACTTAAATTATTGAACTTGAATTTGTTTTCACAAGAAGCCACCAGGAGTACTGAACAAATAGAGGCGAGGATTTTGGTTCAGCACTCAAATTATTCACAAGGACTCAGCTCATTGTTGCAATTGCTTGCCAATGCTTCTTCCCAGTTCATGAGGCTAGTAAAGGAATTTGATCTCTTAGTGACATCATTCATTGTCATGGACAGGAAAAGTATGAAGATAGTTTCTGATCTTGGATTAAGTTGTTCATTGTTAGCCTTTAGTATCGGATTAACATTACGTTTCGCCAGTTTCCATGATAAACAAAATTGTAGTTCTTATGGTCTTGAAACCTCAGATGAGCAATTTCATACTCCGCTTGTTCATGACTTGTTAAGAAGACTTGGATATACAGACTTAGAGACTAGCAAAAATCTGTGGCTTCTTTTGGATTTCTGTCGAAGCTCTAGGAGCTGTTCCATGCAAGAATTCCAAAATGAAGTCTCTACCACTTGTGTAGAAGCGAGAGATGCTGCTAAACTTTGTAAATATTCTGTTCAGAGATTTCTTAGTTTGCAAGCCATTATTGTACATGATAATAGTGGTATATCCCGAATTCCTCATGATGCTTTGCGGTTGCTGTTCAACATTATTTTATCGTGGATACAGATTCCTTTCCGGACTCCCAAACGCTTTTTCCAATTAAGGTAACTGTAGTTTCACACTTGGACTTCTGCAATCAACAAGAAGGAGCTATTTTGTTGAATTTATTGAGATATTCTATTGCTGTTAGTCTGTTTCATATTTCATATGGAGCCAACTTATACTTTGATCTCATTGACCCTTTTCTTAATATAGAATTATCTCTGGTGGGAATATAAGTAACAGATCATTTGAAACAGTTGAGGATTATTAGAAAGAAGTTTTAGGATCTGTTTAATTCATATTGGAATGATTCTAGAGTTGTACATATTTTAAAAAATCTGGTAGCATTCTAATATTGAACTGTGAAATGGCAGGCCGCCCATTTCTGCTGAGCTTTTCATAACAAATGAAGATGGTAAAAGTATAGACGATATATCTGTCTTGTCGGGCTTTCAGCTCCCTCTAATTCTGTCCATTCAGCTAAGAAATATATTGCCAGACCAACTGTCGCAGGTGTCCGAGTTGTACTGCATCCTTCGCTCACGGACATCCTTTCAAGTATTTAGTGCAAATGGGGAAAAGAAGGTACCAGAGTCCAGTTGTCAAGCTTGGAAAAGCGATCACGTGGTAGACCTCAATAACAAGCTATTGCACTTTACAACAGGGACTACCGAGAGGGATGAATTGCGCACTATGGAAAATGCTGGAGGGACTTTGGCTGTGGATAAATTTGTGCGTTTTGATCCTAATGAGAAAGGGCAAGGATTTGCAACATGCTTGCTAGACGTTTCTGCATTTCCTGTGGGTTCTTACCAAATCAAGTGGCACAGCTGTTGTATAGACAAAAATGGTGCTTATTGGAGCCTTATGCCTCTGAACACTGATCATTTCTTCACCGTACACAAATCTTCTAATAGTGTTCCATTTGTCGGAGTGCCATAGACTGCAGTGATTTAGTTAGAGGTAGAATGATTATCAGAACACTTTATTTGAAGCTTCTTGGTGAACTGACTAGAGTACCAAATCCTTCAATGGCTACACAGACGGTAAAGCTAGGAGCAACACTTTCACTGGATATTAGGGATGCTAAAGGGAAATTCAGTGTTCCACAACTGTCTAAAATGATATATGCTGAATGTATACAGAATCTCTAGAAAGTAAGGAACCTGCAAGTTTTGGAACACAAGCAGAAACTGGGGCACTGCTGCCAAAGAAATTTCTTATGCTATTAGAATTAGAAGTAGACTCCGACAGCTTGCTTATAATGTTCTTGTCAGGTAATCCACTTGCAGTTAGTCTTCGTGTTGATATTTTGATAGCTGCTTGTGTTAACTAAGCTGTGGCTCTTGTAAAGTAACTTTGGTAATCAATGAAGTTGATAAGTACCTCCCCCCCCCCCCCCCAAAAAAAAACGGTGCAAGTTTGGTCATTTTCCCTGTTAGTTCATGGTATTACCTACCATGATTGGGAAAAGGAACAAGTGTAAGGTTGAGCTATAGTCTCGAGCGATTTTATGAATATACTGAGGATGAGTGGGTGTTTGGATTTACTTATTTTAAGTGACTTTTGGCTTTTAAATGATTTTTCAGTTTTGTAAATGTTTGGGAACAATAAAAAGTGCTTTTAGACATTTTTTAAATCCGAAAAAGCAAAGAAAAAAGGTCACTTTTAAAAAGCCAATCCATGCACTCCCTAACAACTTGTTTGGGTGGTCGTTTTATGAGGTACGGTATGGTGTGATATGATTAGTAAGAGAATCACGTTTGTTTTGATTGTTTCTTTAATTATATGGTATGATTTGATTTGGTTTGGTTTCATGATCTTTTAACCATGAAAACCCTCACTTTTTGAAATTACCAATTTAGTGGTATTCCATTGTTTTAATTTTTTTTTAAGTATATCCTTATTTAGTTTTAGATATTTCTAAATTTAATCTTTATTCTTTCTTAAATTTTACCCTAATATGTCTATTGCTTTTGCAGTCGTGTTACTCATTCTCCTCTGCATTAATTTTTTAAGCTTATTTTTTCTCCTCTCGACTTCTCTCCCACATTTCAGTCTATTTTTCAATGTTCATTTTTTTATTTATCTTATTTTGTATAAATTAAGTTACTTCAGCTTTGGGCTATAAATTTATGTAATTAGCTACTATTTTTAATTATTATTTTTATTAATATTTTTTTAAAAAAAAGGTATTTTCCTAAATTTATCAGTTACATTACAGTATCGTAGAGTCAAACCAAATAACAAAATTGGTCATTAAATAATAGCAAATCATATAGTCTATTGAAACATTGTATTGTATTCTATTGTATCATACTATACTGTACAGTATCGTACATTGCTATACATTATGAAATCATGGTAAATCACCATCCAAACAGAGTAAGACTGCATATCGCTTGGTTTGGTTTTGAAGGTTATCGACTTGATTTACCAGTTATCGATTTGTAGATATACTAAACCGTTATAAGTATTAGCTTATCGATTATTCATTTATTAATTATTGATCATTATCGGTTCAGTTATCAATTTAACCATTAAATATTACACAATTTTTTTAATTGAAAATTACTAAGAAACAAGGTAATAACCGAATGAACCATACACATGAGTTGACAGATTGTATTTTGCTCAAAAACGAGCACTCAACATTGTAGAATAACTGAGAATTTGAGACAATAAAAATATACCAAATGATATAAATATGATTATTTAACTTACTATCGGGTTATCAATTAATCCATTAAGAAACAATCTAAAACTGTTAAAGATCGATAATCTAAAAATAATAATAAAAATAAATCATTACCAAAACTGCTAAACCAATAAACTATTTTTGATAAACCAATAACTTTTTTCAATTTAAGTAATTGATTTTGGTTCGATTTTGAACAACCCTAGAACAAAGGGTAGGTTGTTGATTTTGTGTTGGTTTAATTTGATGCTATCTTTTTTTGGGTTCTGTTTTGGATAATTAAAAGAGTTATAAGCATGTTATTTTTCTCATTTTTAAGGAAACTTTTTTGAAAAATAATTTTTGAATAATCAAATACGAAAAAACTAAAAAAAAATTTATAGACTACAAAATCATTTTTGGTGCAATTATATTTTATTAAAATTATGTCACAAATCTTAGAACGAGAGCTCTTCATATAATGTAGGAAATAGAAATTGTAAATCAAAAATGATTTTTTATAAGTATAATTATATAATAAATGTTGGTCAAAATCACAAGAAGGCAAAAAATAAAAGGTTCGCCACTCCTTCGATAATTACCTCTCTCCTCACAGTAGTAGAAATCTATCGTGCTGTTAAATCTTTTCAACCTCTAAAAGCCCCTGAATCGGATGGTTTACAACTATTTTTTAATCAACACTAATGGATTCATGTTGGACAATGTCACATTCCGGGAGGGTACCCTGGGCGTAACTGATACTCAGAGACTATTGCTAGCCCCCGAGCGAACCATCTGGCCTTATCACCTTCATTCAATCATACATAAGCGGAAGACATCTGAATTAGAAATCAAATAACAGCAGGCTATTCTATCTCATCACATCTACGTCAGGAATAAAGGCCATAGGCCACAAGACGAGTCATTAACGTTCGTCACATAAAATAGAATTAAAGGAACTCAGTTTAGAAAGGGAGAAGGACCCCAACATCAAAACATCATCTCTATGTCTATGTCTATGTCTATGAAGCCTCCAACTTTATAAGTCTAAGAAAGTACCATGATAGGTCATAGCTACCACAAACTCAGAATAACTCAAATCGTAAGAAAATAAAATAAAAGACATCCTCCGAATGCAAGAGAGGACTCACCAAGTCTCTGGAGCTAGAAGTCACTAAACCTCAACAAATCATCTGTTGAAGTCCTCTGTCTACTAAATCTTTATCATGAAATGATGCAGCGCCAAATGACGTCAGTACATGAAATGTATGATATGTAGACAGGCTGAAAGTAAATAGTATAAGCAGAATAATATGGAATAATATCAACTCATCAGGTACTCATTCAGTCTCAGAATAAGGAATAAACACCACAACATCAACATCAATCACGACTCATACCATCACATCAACATCAGATTACTATCAAGATGGAACCTATCAAGGAATTTCTACATCCGACAACCATCACCTATGAGCCAATGATGATACAACGAAGCAATGTTATTACCACATCTATCCAGTACCTTGCCGAGGTACAGGACGAGTCAAGTCTGTCAGTGGATCCATAAATATATCAAGTCCTCTCTTGGGACTGAGGAAACATCCATTTGTCACGATCCAATCCTCTCATACACTAGCCAAAAAGTTAATGAGTGCGAGTAAGACTCACTCTTACTCATTTCGGTGCTCAATACACCTCCCAGGACTCAACATGCTCATAAGTCATCAAACGTCAAGTTCGAGACTCACTCTTACTCATTTTTGTGCTTAATACTTCTCTCAGGACTCAATATGCTCATAAGCAATCAAGCATCAAAATTTCTCATCACTTAGTCTCTTTTGGACAAGGAACATCACACATCTCATCTATCATCAACTCAATGGATTAGGGACGATCTTTCAAGAATAAATTCAACCTCTTTAAGACTTTAAGGACAACACTCTCAACCAATCCCATCAACATCATTATCAATACATTCAACTTAGGATCCGAAACACAACATCAAGCACATTCATATCACCAAGGCTCTAGACATTAACCCCTAATCTCATTATTGTAATCTTTAACAAAATCATGTAGAGTTTCATGTAATAACTCAAGAAAGCATTTTAAATAGTAAGTTAAGTTTATGATGATCATCAATAAAAAAAATGTTATAGAATAATTTTCAATGAAATGCCCAAGAATTTCACATACGAGACTCTTCACGTTCAACTCATCAACTTCCTACTATCTGTAGGGCACATGGGAGAACAATCCCATAATTTGGGTAGCCTTACATACCTGGGATGGTGAATTTCTCAAGCTTCTTCAAGAAATTGTCTCACAATCTTGAAATCTCCAAGCTTTTCTTGTCCTTTCTTACAAGAATTTTCACTTAGAACTAAGAAGAATAGGTCTTTGAAACCCTTAACCTGAATAAAATAGCCCTTAAACACGTTTTTGGGACTTAAATAGGTTAGTGAATGACCCAAAAACCCTTTCCATAATGAAAAACAATCTTCACTTCGTAACAACATGTCCATGTCGCGCCAAGGGTGCAGACATGTGTTTTTTGCGAAATTTTGTGATTTCAAATTTTTGTCGAAAAATGAAAAAAAGTATAAGTGTGAATCTGCATCCCAAGCGCGTCGCACCCCAGGCTCGCACTCTCACTGTCTCAAAATTAATTAGCAAAAATTATTTTTTAACTCGGTTGCTCTAAAATCGGGTCGAGGCTATTTTCTCACTCAATTTTTCGCGCTGATCACAAATCTCATCTCAAATTTTCCATTGGAGCTTGGGAAGACGCGTTATGCACACGATTACTTTCTAGGGGCATTTCGATAATTTTGCAGGGCGTTACATCATCTCCCCATTGGATCATTCATCCTCGAATGATGAGTAAAGATAGAATGAAGGGACGAGTAGACTCCAGACTCATCTCACTACTCACTCAACAAATCTCGAACTCTCGACTATCCCTCACCTTCTATACCTCTATATTAGACTCAAGAATAGAATCAACATATCAATTCGAGAATGGAAACTTCAATATGTTAAGGATAAGAACATTACCTTTGATATCATCGCCATTTGGCATGAATAGGTGCAGGTATTTGCTCTTCATAGCTTCCTTAGCTTCCCATGTAGCTTCCTTAACAAATTGGTTCCTCCGTAGAACTTTGATGAAGGCTATCTCCTTATTTCTCAGCGTATGAACTTGTCGGTCAAGGATTTGGACTGAAATATCCTCATAAGATAAGCTATCCTTCACTCCCATGCTCTCAATAAGGATCACTAAGGTGGGATCTCCCAAGCACTTTCTCAACATTGAAACGTGGAATACCGGATAGATCCCGTCTAACTCGGATGGAAGTCCCAACTCATAAGTGACCTTCCCAATCCTCCTCACAATTTGATAGGTTCCGATGTAATGTGGACTTAACTTTTCTTTCTTCCCAAACCTCATAACACCCTTCATAGGTGATACTTTCAAATACATCCAATCATCCACCTCAAATTCCAAGTCCCACCTTCTCACATCAGTGTAAGACTTTTGGTGACTCTGTGCAGTCTTCAACCTCTTTCTAATAACCTTTACCTTCTCCATGAACTGGTGAAGAACATCGGGTCCAACTAACTCAACTTCACTGACTTTAAACCACCTAATCGGTGATCTACACCTCCTCCTATACAAAGCTTCATAAGGGGTCATCTGGATACTTGCATGATAACTATTATTGTAGGAAAATTCGATCAATGGCAAGTGCTCATCCCAGTTTCCCTTAAAGTTGAGAACACAAGCCTCAACATATCCTCCAAAGTCTGAATGGTGCGCTCCGCTTGTCTATCTGTCTGAGGGTGGAAAGTTATACTCAGATGCACTTTGGTATCCAATCCCTTCTGAAACGATCTCCAAAATTGGGAGGTGAATTGAGCTCCTCTATCCGAGATGATAGACAAGGGAACTCCATGCAACCTTACAATCTCACAAATATATAACCGGACATATTCCTCAGTCGTATTAGTTGTCTTGAATTCCAGGAAGTGGGTTGATTTGGTCATCCTATCCACGATCACCTATATTGAGTCATGTTGCCTTCGGGACCTTGGTAGACCGGTAATGAAGTTCATGTTAATCATCTCCTACTTTCACTCTGGAATTTCAAAGTTCTGAGCTAACCCACAAGGCCTTTGATGTTTACCTTGACCTATTGACAACTGGGACACTTAGAGACAAATTCAACAATGTTCTTCTTTATTCCATTCCACCAAATAGACTTCTCTCAAGTCGTGATACATCTTGGTGGAGCCAGGATGGATAGGATACCTGGAGCTATGAGCTTTAGCCATAATTCTCTCTCGAACATCATCAACATCAGATACACACAATCTATCATGGTATCTCAACTCCCCATCTCCCCCTTTGGAGAAAACCATACTTTTTACTTGTGAGCAACTTCTTTCAATTGAAACAAGACAGGGTCTTGGCCTTGCTTTTCCTTCACCTCTAACACCAAGGATGGATCAGACCCATTCTGAATATTGACCCCACCATTATTATTCTCCTCAAGTTGTACTCCCAATTGCGTCAACCTGTGCACTTCCTTAGCCAACTCTTCTTCTCTTGCTCCACATGGGCAGTGTTACCCATAGACAACCTGCTAAGAGCATCAGCAACAATGTTAGCCATACTTGGGTAATAGAGAATACTCATGTCGTAATCCTTGAGCAACTCTATCTATCTCATTTATCGTAGGTTGAGCTATTTTTGACTGAAGACATATTTCAAGCTCTTGTGGTCAGTGAACACATCCATATGCACTCCATATAGGTAATGACGCTAGATCTTCAGTGCAAACACCACTGCTGCCAACTTGAGATCATGAGTCGGGTAGTTTTTCTCATGGCTCTTAAGTTGTGTGAAGGCATAAGCTATCACCTCCTCTCTCTGCATCAGTACACAACCCAGCCCAACTCTGGATGCATCACAATATATCACAAAGTCTTCCATCCCATCAGGCAAGGTCAAAACTAGCGCTGTAGTCAGTCTGGTCTTCAAATTTTGAAAACTCTTCTCACATTCGTCAGATCACTGAAAGTTGACCTTTTTCCGAGTTAGCTTGGTCAATAGTGCAGACAAGGAAGAAAACCCCTCAATGAATCTATGGTAGTAGCCTGCCAAACCCAAGAAACTCCATATATCGGTGGAAGAGGTCAATCTGGGATAGTTCTTAACCGCTTCAATCTTCTAGGCATCCACTTGAATACTATCACCCGAGACAACATGACCTAGGAAGGCGACAGACTTGAGCCAGAACTCACACTTTGAAAACTTTGCATACAAATCATGGTCTTTGAGAGTTTGCAAAACCACTCTAAGATGATTAGTATGCTCTACCTCATCCTTAGAATATACCAGGATATCATCAATAAATATAATAATGAACATGTCCAGATATGGTCTGAATACTCTGTCCATCAAGTCCATGAAAGCTGCAGGTGCATTAGTTAACCCAAATGACATGACCAAGAACTCAAAATGGCCATACCTTGTCCTAAAAGCTGTCTTGGGAATGTCACATTCCCTTTCTTTCAACTAATGGTAACTCAATCTAAGGTCTATCTTGGAGAAACAAGAGGCACCCTAAAGTTGGTCAAACAAATTATTTATCCTGAGGAGAGGATACTTATTCTTTACTATGACCTTGTTCAGTTGTTGGTAGTCTATACACATTTTGAGAGATCCATCCTTCTTATGCACGAATAGGATAGGAACACCCTAAGGAGAAACACTAGGTCTTACGAAACCTTTTTCTAGCAAGTCCTTCAATTGCTCTTTCAATTCTTTCAATTCAGCGGGGGCTATCCTATAAGGTGGGATAGAGATAGGTTGGGTATCGGGAAGAACATCAATCCCAAAGTCAATCTACCTATTAGGAGGGACTCGGGGTAAATTCTCAAGGAACACTTCAGGGAACATATTCATAATCAAGACTGACTCTAGAGTGGGAGCCTCAACATCATCAGACTTAACTCGCACGAGGTGGTAGATACACCCTTTAGAGATTAGCTTTTTGGCTCTAAGAGAGATAAACTTGCCCTTAGGTGCAACATAACTCCCTTTTCACTCTAAGACAAGTTCATTAGGGAATTGAAATTTAGCAATCTGGGTCCTACAATCAATGGAGGCATAACAGGCATGAAGCCAATCCATGCCAAGGATCACATCAAAGTTAACCATCTCCAATTCTACCAAGTCAGCTAAGGTATCTCTATGATGAAAAGATACCACACAATCCCTATAAACCCTTTCAGTTAAAATAGCCTCACCAGTAGGAGTGAAAACAAAAAAGGGTTCAAGCAAACACTCTAGAAGAATTCCAAATCTACTAGCCACATAGGGAGTTACAAAAGACAGAGTGGCAGGTCAAGCAATGCATAACAATCAAAAGCAAAGACTCGGATCATACCCGTAACAATATCTGGTGCTGCCGCCTGATCCTGTCGATTACCCATGGCATAAAGACAGTTTGTCCCGCCTCCTGTACCGGTAGTAGTACCCCTCTAATGACTGCCAACTGGGGGTAGGGGTGTGCATTGGTCAGTTCAGTTTGGTTTTGTACATTATTATAAATCAATAAGAAACCAATAGAATAATTTTTATCGATTTTTGATTTATCAATTTTAAGTCCTTAATGGTTCAATTTTTGATTTATCCGATAAAAATGTGAAAATTTGCATTAATAAAAAGCAGATAGAGTATGAAAACTATGTTTACAAACTTGCAAAAGCTATAATTAGTTAATTACAAACTAAAATACTAAAGTGGATAACTAATCACTTAAGTACTATAAAGATTAAAATATGTAAAATATTATTATATGTCCTATTACTATTAAATTACTAATATTTAATATTTATGAAGAGTTAAAATAGTAAATTATTATAATCTTATTAGGTTATCGGTTTATCTAATAACCCAATAGTAAAAATTGATATCGAACCGATAGCCCAATAATTATTTTTTAAAAACCATTAAAAACTCAATAACCTAATAACCTAATAATAGTAAACCAATAAAATTTTTATCAGTTCAATTTATTGATCGGTTCGATTTTTGCACACCCTTAGCTGGGGGTGCTGCGGAGAACTGCGCTCTATTTCTTCCTTCACCTCATCTCTTTTTCGAGCAATCATACTGAAAGTGACCAGTCTGCCCACATAAGTAACAAAAATCCTTGCCCACGCGACACTCACCCAGATAAAGCTTACCACACTTATCACAAGGTGGTTTTCCCTCTGCACCTTGGGTCACACTAGGTTGAGATTGAGAACTCTAGGCCCTATAATTCTGGTGACCATAAGACTTCTAATCATACCTGTTTTGTTGGAAAGGTGCCTCGCTGCAAAGGGTGCTTAGTGAGAAGATCTCTTCTGAAAGTAGGATTTATCACCCTTATTCTGTCTCAACTGGCTAGGCTCATGCCCTGCTGATTTTGTTTTCCTGCTCATCTGCTCTTCTCTGTCTCTCTTTTTATCTTCCTCAGTTTGCTGGGCATATACCATAATCTTGGAAATGTCCATACTTGGGATCAACAACGCTGCTTTGCATTCATTCTTCACATGGCTACCGAACCTAGACACAAACTTCCTCATCCTTGCCCTCATGTCTTGGACGATCTCAGGTGCATGAACTTGAGGTTTTACTCCTTAACGGTCATCCCCTCTTGTCTTAAGTTCACGAACTCCTTAACCTTCGCCTCCCTCAACTCTTGAGGAAAGAAGTGGTCAAGGAAAGTAGCCTCAAACTCATCCCACTCTGCAGGCTCAGTATTTTCACTTTTACTATCCTCCCATTGGTTGTACTAGACATTTGCAACATCTTTCAGCTGGTAAGAGGCAACCTCAAATCCTTCCATCACATTAGCATACATGGCCCTCAAGACTTTACACATCTCATCAATGAAGTTCTACGGGTCCTCCTTTACCTTTGACCCCATATAGTCCGATAGGTTCATCTGTAAGAAGTCCCCAAGCCTTGTTATAGCCGTTGACTCTTATGAGCTGGAAATAGGAGCCCAAGGATCTCGACTGCTACTCTGGGAGGCCACTAACTGAGTAAGCATGGTAATAGCTCTCTTAAACCCTGCTAATGAGGTGGGGGATGGCTGTGGCTGTGCAAGGGGTGCCTGTGGGACCTCAACAGTCCTGGCAGGACAACCTCGTCTTCTTGTCCCTATTTGAGTAGGGACCTCTGGTTGGGAACTCTCAATAGTTGGGCCGAAGCATCTCTCTGAGCAAAAATTCATTTTGGAGGCATATTTTGCAAACGTGTTACACACGAATTAGAAAAGGGTTTTCATAGAGTTAAACACTATCGCACGAACTCAGATCATAGAATAAGGGTAACTCTTCCTAATGTCCTATAGCCTCTTGCTTATGAAGTGTGATGTATAACACACCCATAAATAAGACTCTTTTAGATACGGCTTCATGACTCCCTAGGACATTTAAATTTTGTGTGCTCTGATACAAAGTTTGTCACTCTCCAGGAGGGTACCTTGGGCGTAATTGGTACTCAAAAACTATTCCTAGCCCCTGGATGAACCACCTGGCCTTATCATCTTCATTCAATCATACATCAGCAGAAGATATCTGAATTAGAAATAAAATAATAGCGAGCTATTCTAGCTCATCACATCTACGTCAGGAATAAAGGCCATAGGCCACAAGATATGTCATTAACGTTTGTCACATAAAATAGAATTAAAAGAACTCAATTTAGAAAAGGGGAAGGATCCCAACATCAAAACATCATCTCTATGTCTATGTCTATGAAGCCTCTAACTCTGTAAGTCTATGAAGGTACCATGACATGCTATGACTACCATAAACTCAAAATAACTTAAAACATAAGAAAATGACATAAAAGACATCCTCCGAGTACAGGGGAGGACTTACCAAGTCTCTAGAGATAGAAGTCTCTGAACCTCAAAGAATCGTCTGCTGAAGTCCTCTTTCTACTGAATCTGCATCATGAAATGATACAGCGCCAAATGGCTTCAGTATGTGGAATATACAGTATGTAAATAGGCTAAAAGTATACAGTATAAGCAGAATAATATAGAATAATATCAATTCATCAGGTACTCATCTCATCTCAGAATAAGGAATAGGCACCATTACATCAACATCAATCACGACTCATACCATCACATTGACATGAAAGTACTATCAAGATGAAATATATCTTCGAGGTTCTCTATTCGACAACCATTATCTATGAGCCAGTGATAATACAACGAAGTGATGTCATTGTCATATCCATTTAGTACCTTGTCGGGGTACAAGATGTGTATCGTCTGTCAGTGGATCCATAAATCTATCAAGTCCTTTTTTGAGACTGAGGAAACATCCTTTTGTCATGGTCTAATCCTCTCCTACGCTGGCCATGTAGTTAATGAGTATGGGTGGGACTCACTCTTAATCATTTCAGTACTCAATACTCCTCCCCGAACTCAACATGCTCATAAGTCATCAAACATCAAGTTGAGGACTCAACATGCTCATAAGTCATCAAACATCAAGCTTTCTTATCACTTAGTCTCTTTTGGACAAGGAACATCACACATCTCATCTATCATCAACCTAATGGATTAGGAATGATCTTTCAAGATTAAATTCAACCTCTTTAAGACTTTAAGGACATCACTCTCAACCAATCCCATCGACATTCTCATTAATACATTCAACTCAAGATCCGAAACACAATATCAAGCACATTCATATCACCAAGGCTCTAGACATCAACCCCTAAGCTTAGTATTGTAATCTTTAACAAAGTAATCATGTAGAGTTTCATGTAATAACTCAAGAAAGCATTTTAAATGGTAAGTTAAGTTTATGATGATCATCAATAAAAAAAAAGTATATATATTATAGGATAATTTTCAATGAGATACTCAAGAATTTCACATACGAGACTCTTCACATTCAACTCATCAACTTCCTACTATCTATGGGGCACATGAGAGAACAATCCTATATTTTGGGTAGCCTTACATACTTGAGATGGAGAATTTCTCAGGCTTCCTCAAGAAATTTTCTCACAATCTTGAAATTCCCAAGCTTTTTCTTGTCCTCTCTCTCAAGAATTTTTGCGTAAATCTAAGAATGGGTCTTTGAAACCCTCAACATGAATAAACTAGCCCTTAAACACATTTTTGGGATTTAGGATAAGTTGGAAAATGATCAAAAGGCCCTTCCTGTAATAAAAAAATAATCTTCAGTTCGTAATAACATGTCTGAATTGCATCAGCGGTGCAGACATGTGTTTTTCGTGAAATTTTGTGATTTCAAATTTTCATCTAAAAAACAAAAAGAAATATAAGTGTGAGTCCACGCCCCGGGCGCACACTCTCACTGTCTCAAAATTAATTAACAAAAAATTATTTTTCAACTCAGTTGCTCTAAAATTGGGTCGAGGCCATTTTTTCACTTAATTTTTTGCACTGATCGCAAATTCGATTTCAGAT